>ML685901.1:914820-935084 GCA_007922175.1 Pelusios castaneus
TCTCCTTGTCCCCCCCACCCTTCTCCAGGCCTCCCTCCAGCCCCTTCCCAGCCCCCTTACCTGGCCGGAGGCTTGGAGCTGCAGGGACGGCCGGCAGAGCTGCTTCTCAGCCAGGCCGCTCCCACCCTGAGCAAGCTCTCTCTGAGCATGCTCAGAGCGGGGGATTTGAATCTCCCCAGCCTGGCCTCAGCAAGACGGGGATTCAGCTGCTGCGCGCGCAGCTGCATCCCCGCCGTGCATATATACATCTCTCGTTTAGATATATAGATGACCTCCTCCACTACTCTAAGGTTCAGCCTGTTCTGACTCTTGATCCTGACTGACTTTGTCAGGATCCTGACAAAGAGACACAAACTTGCAAAAAGGTTTGATGTCACCAAACCTGGATTTTTTACCAGGAAACTTTTTTGTCAGAAAATGTTCTTCTAGTTCTAGCAATATTTATCCAATAGCCAGAACGACAGCATGTGTCCTCCATGGAGATGTTCAATTTTAACATACAATGGCCTTGCACACTCACATGCCAGATTGTTCTTTCTCTCTCAATTATACCACAGTACAGATAACATTTCCACCTCATGTCAATCTCAGTTGTCACAGAGGAACATCAAAACATATTGCATTCAGAGAATTAGGTAGTTTAGTAAAATAATGAAAAGTGACCAGAGCCTGAAGCGACTTCAGATTTTGGGTGCCTAAACATTTGGGAATCCAACATGAGACACTACAGAAGAAGTGGTTTTCTTTTTTCATATGTTTATTTGTTTTTCAGATGGGGGTGCCTATCACTGTAATGCCCTAGGCCAAAACTTTCATATATGACTGGAAATTTTAGATGAGGGCCTAACTTGAGACATCTCAATTGGATCTTATTTTCAGAGAGTGTGTTCTCCACTCTAAGTGAAAATCATGTCCCTTTTTAAAGTACCTCACATAGGGCACAAAACAGAAGTATCTGATGTCACTAATCACTCTTCAAAACATAGGCCCAAGCACACACAATTCATGAATCCATGGAATGAGATACATTTGGTTTGTTGTCAATGGTTAACTGAAAAGCATTTTAGCTTCAAGTATACTATGGCCAACACAGTGATCCAGAAGTGTGAAAAAGCTGTAATGGGAAACAGATGACTATGTAAGTGCTAAAAGTCAAAGCAGTTCCTTTAATTTGTAGCTGCTTCTAAGGACATATCCCAGGTAGCACATCTGTTTCACTTAGTAATTGAGTGCCAGGTCTGGTAATGGAGCCCTTATAATCAACTTGAACAGACCAGCATACTTTACTCTTAACAGGAAAACATTTTGAGAACCCAAGAAGAATGCTTAAGATAGCAAAATCTCACTGAAACAAATGGGAAGAACTCTAATTTTTGCCAGTGAAAATGGCAAAATCAGAGGGCTGGAATGTTTTTGTTTTTGTTGTTGTTGTTGTTGTTGTTGTTGTTGCTGTTGTTTTGTTTTTTTGCTTGTTTGAATAACAGTCTCCAAACTTCTAGAGAAACTGGAAATTTTCCAGATGAGACTATTAGCAGTTGGTTTCTGGGCTGCTATTGTGCAAAGGGTATTTTAGGGACTTCTTAGATATTCTGACATCATACACAAATATTCAATTTACCAATTGAAAGCATGTTCATGATGAAGACTTTCAAAACAGCTAATAGATGGAAATACTATAAGTAAATGAGACGGTTCCACAAAAACTGATTTTTTTCCAGGTGGTGTGGGTGGTTTGTTTGTTTTTTGGTATGACCAATGGCTCAGAATAGTAGCATTCATTCATAGCACAAATTTCATAGTTTTCTGTGAAGTCCAGAATCTCTTTTCACAGCCCTTACTGCAATCAGTTTGATGTGGCCTCATTCAGTGTGTCATTATTTCTGGGTGATCTTTGAAGCATTTAATTTTTTTAAGTTTCCAGGTATAACCAGCCTATGTCCGTTAGGAAAATTATGTGGAAGTCTGATCTGCATTCTCAGTATCACAGCTCTTCCAGACTGCAACATGAGTTGGTTATCCTGTCACATGTGGTCAACATTTGGCAGGCCATGCACCCTCTTTCGTTTGTTTGTTTGTTTGTATGCTGTACCTCTTCCAGTGTTGACTGAGTAGTTGGTGAAGTTTTCATGATCTGTTGCATGTACACCTAGACCTTAGTTTCTATTAGCTGTCCTCCTTTCATAAATGGTACAGTTAGGAGATCTGTGGGAAGAGTTTCTATTCTCCCATTGTTATTTTTTAAGATAAATCTTTTATTTATGAGTATTTCTATTAATTTCAGGGAGGTTGCAGGATCAGACCCTGTAACATTAAAAAAATAAACCACTAGTCAACGTTACATAAAAACTTGGTAGATATTTTGTGGAACCTTAAGGGCCAAATTTATAAGGATTGGTTGCTGGGTTAAACATGACTGTTAGGGGTCCCCTCAATCTCCACACACAGCTGGCTGAAAAACCACAGTCCAAAGTTCAAGCTGCAGGCATTTTGAAGTTGGTTTATTGGAGTTAAATAAGCAAGCATAAAACCATAGCCTGTCATATGAGGTGGGCTATCTTTTCCATAATTGTATTTCCAAGCCATTACCAGCAGTCAGGCTTAGGTCTATACGCGGGTAGAGTTCCCTTCGCCCCTCTAACTATATAATCTGTGTGCTGACAGAGCTCTTCCTCCCCATTCTTCTTCTTGGTAGATTTAATTATACCTGTAGCTCTTCCCCTCAGTACCACGCCTTCCAATACATGGTCATGTTGCATTTTGGAGGGTCTGAATCTGGTTCCTTTAGCATGACCTCTCCTGTACCTCAGAGGAGGGGTAGGGAATGAGGTTCCATTTTGTGCATGGTCACTTTATGGGACTTTAGTATTTCTTTCTCCCACCTCCCTTCATACCCCTTGTATCTCCCAGTTGATTGTTTGACCTTGCTCTGGTGCGTGCCTTGAAAAGGAGTCAGAGCTCTTCTTTCATTCACGTATATGTTTATACATTATCAATTCCCCTCTGTATTTTAAAACTTTTTAACTACATACCTATCTTTTCTCATATTATTAAAGAAAACCCATCTGGTTATAGGCTGACAAGAGGAACACACCACGTCTTTGTTCTTTGCATACAGTATATCTTAAAGATCTTATCTTTCAGGACCAAAAGCAGGCCCAGGATACCATCTCAGGCAAATAGACAGTACTAAAGACTTATACAAACCTAAATTTTATACTTATATCTTAACAATGGCGAACATGTTAGCACATGTTGCCTCATTAAGCTAATACCTCCTTTAACTCTTCAGTCCTTTTTTATAATGAGAGAAGCTTGGTACTATTTGTTGCCATCCTGTGCAACATTTTGAAAGTAGTAATGACTTATATGGGGGATTTGAGAAACAGTCGGAGCCAGTGAAAAGGGTACTTGATAGGGACATGTTTACTATGCTTACATCTGAAGATGACCTGCTGTGTGATCTTGGGCACCTGTCTTGTGCTTCTTTTTCCATTCACTGTATTTGTATTGTAACATTTCAGGGCAGGTTTCTTAGAACTATAGGGTTAGAAGGAACTGCAAGTGTCATCTAATCTAACCCCTTGCTACAGTACAGGATTACTTTTGACTAAATTGTCCAAGACAGATAACTGTCCAGCCTCTTTTTAAAAACCCTCAGTGAAGCAGCTTCCATGCGTGACTTCCCCACATAGTTTATTTCATTACCCTACTTTCTTCTTGAATTTAGGATTTTTTTCCCCTAAGATTTAATATTCTGGAGTGTGAACCCATTGACTCTTGTCCTGCCCCCTTTTGCAAAATAATAAATTTTCTCTCTCTTTTTATGGCTGCCTCTTAAGTATTTGAAGATGAAGATCTTGACACCCCCCCCTACCCTAATCTCATCCTTTCCCAACTATGATCATAGAGCTTGCATTAGAATCATAGAATCATAGAATCATAGGGTTGGAAGGGACCTCACGAGGTCATCTAGTCCAACCCCCTGCTAAAAAGCAGGACCACTCCCCCTAAATTATCCCAGCCAGAGTTTTGTCTAACCGAGCCTTAAAAATCTCCAAAGATGAAGATTCTACCACCTCCCTAGATAGCCCATTTCAATGCTTCACCACCCTCCTAGTGAGAAAGTTTTTCCTAATATCCAACCTTGACCTCCATCCCTTTGATCATCCTTGTCATTTGCCTCTGGGTCCTTTCCCATTTCCCTACATTGCTGACCAAAATTGGACACAGTAATCCAGCTGAGGCATAACCACGGTTAATAAATGGTGTTGTTACCTTCCATGACTTTCATGCTTTGCCTCTGTTAATGCAATCCAAAATTGTGTTTGGTTTGGTTTCATTTTGTAACAGCATCCCATAGTTGATTCATGTTGAGGTTGTGATCTACCACAGCTCCCAGGCACTTAGCAACAGTTCTGTTGCCGCCAAGCCAGTTATCCCTCATTCTGTATTTGTGCATTTTGTGTTATTTTCCTATATGTAGCACCTTACATGTGTCTTTGTTAAATTTCATTTTCTTGTCTATAGACCATTTCTCCAATACATCAGGATCCCTTTGAATTTTAGCCCTATCCTCCAAAATGTTTGCAACCTCCTCTGCCAGTTTTGTTTCATCTTCAAATATGATCAGAATGCTCTCTATTTCTACATTCAGGCAATGAATAGATATGTTAATAACCTTTGGAACCCCATGCAAAACCACCTTCCAGTCTGATCTCGTTCCATTAGTAGTTACTCTTTCTTTGCAGTTATTTACCCAGTTATGTATCCACTTAATGGCAGTTCCACCAAGCTTACAGTCATGCAGGACTGTGTCAAAAGCTTTGCTTAAGTACAGGTATAATATGTTCACCACCAAGGGTGGATTACTGCATGGATCAATGGGGTTCATGCCTATGTGCCCCCACATCTTGGAGATCCTCCACCCTGCCAGTGCTGGGGTGGGAGGGTGAGGCTGCCCTGGGCTGGAGGCTGAGCACCACGTTCCCACCCTACCCCTGGGCCGGCCAGTCTGCCCCTGGGGACAGAAGCTGAGCTCCGTGCTCCTGCCCTGCCCGTGGGCTGGCCAGTCAGTTCGGGAGTGGGATAGGCCTGTGCGATTGGTCGCGTCACGTGCCATTCAGCCCCGCTACTCCCCAGGAGTAGACTGACCAGAGGGGACTCCTGGGGGTGGGGAGGGCAGAGCCCCTGGCAGGGTGTGCATACTGATGGGGGGCAGGACCCCCAGTGGAGAAGGGTTCCCTTAATCCAGCTCTGTCCATCACATTTCCCCAAACACTAAAGGGGTAGCCGTGTTAGTCTATTGTAGAAAGACAACAGAGTCTTGTGGCACTTTTAAAGACTAACAGATTTATTAATCGCATGAGCTTTCGTGGGAGAAAATTTTCTCCCACGAAAGCTCATGCGATTAATAAATCTGTTAGTCTTTAAAAGTGCCACAAGACTCTGTTGTATTTCCCCAAACAGTTAACCTTGTCAAAGAAGGAAATCAAGCTGTTTTGGTGTGGCTTGATCTTAGCATATACATGCTGGCTGCTAGTGACAACCTCTTCAGCCGCCAGGTTTTTACAAATCAAATCTTTTAGAATTTTTAAATGTCTCAGCATGTCTCTTGTACATGTAACAAGGCACTCACTTGGGGTAGGTGCTATAATAATATGAATAAACTCTTCTGATTCTTCAAGGTGAACCAGTCAGGGTGTGGGGTCGGGAGAGGAAGACCATTCACGAGGATTGTTTGCCACTGTGTTCTCCTGCTATTAGATTTCAGGGCAAAGAAATGTAGGTCAGCCCCTTGCACACCACTGAACTTTACCCTAAATGAGCTTACTTTGTAGAGTTTGTGTCAACTGAAGACAATTAAAAATGAAGAAACCTTGGAATGAAGATGAGTACTTTAAAAAATCAGCACAATCATCCAAGGAAATAGTGAAAATAGGAAGCTACCGGAGTTCTCTCAACTCATTTAGAAGAATGTACACAAGTGCTGAAATCATTTGTTTTAGTATGCAAGTAAATTCAGATAAAGATTAAAAAATCCAGGCAATATTAAATTGAATCTCGCATGGATGTAAATAAACAGATCGGTTTGGCCATATCATCAATCAGGTGTGTCTACAGTTTTAATGTTTATGCCCAAAGGAATTACAGTTCCTTCTCTTACTCTCCCTTTATAAATCACTTACCTGATGAAGGCTGAGGAAAATGGAAGGAGCAAGAGGCAAGAAAACAATCAGTGCCTTGCATACAATTTAAATTTAAAGAGATCATTGTAAGAATTGCATGTAAGTAGTATTTTCAGCTGCACAGACCTACCCCTCCTAAAGATAGGGAGAGACTATGCCGTTTCCCCTTAAGCCAGCACTCACAATCAGAGGTATAAATCCATCCTCGTATTGAAGCAGCCTGTAGCAAGTGGAAATGACTGCAGTATAGTTACTGAAGGTGTTTGAAAGAACCAATCCTGCTCCTCCAAATGTGCCTGACTGGCTCTGTGGCCTGGGATGTTGGGGAGATAGTGCTATGGCAGAACCTTACTCTCTCCTTTACACCATTTTCTATCTGCAGGGAGTCACAAAGGGAAAATTCCTTGAACTAGCTGTACAGTGGGACTTATAAATTGTATTATGCTAGCACATAGAGGGTAAAACAGAAGACCATTGTACTAAAGCAGGATACCATTGTACTAGGAGCCAGACACACATAAGACTCCATTCCAAAATACTTCAATATAAACACGCAGTAAATATTATTTTCCCAATTTTATAGAATAGAGGCTCACTCAGATAAGTGATTTACCTGAGTTTATACAAGAAGTCTGTGACAGAGGCTGGAATTAAATCCAGATCTTGTTAGTGTTTTAGTCAGGACATCTTTCTTTATGTAACAATTTACTGGCTAGGGACAGATTTGCCCCATAATGAGGGTAAATATGGTTTCTTCAATATAAGTTAGAGTAATATAATTTTACAAACAAAATTAAGATCTGTTAACAATGCTTGCCCTCAGATGAGGCATTTAATACATTTTGCAGCTCCCAAACAAATATGTATAGTGTGAACACATTGAAAAAACAGTAGAAAACAACAACAAAAATACTTTTTGTTGCTCTTGGTAGTGTTCTCGCCTCTTTCAATTTTAGCAATCTCATGTAAAAATGTTCATTTTTAGACAAAGGTCTGATTGCAAAATCAGGTCCTATATTAGTACAAAATTCCTTTCGGCAAATAACGTATGGCTGTGAAACAAAATCAAGGCCAAGTTCAAAAGCTAACCCGAGTGAAAATATTAATGATAAGCATTGCAAAGATATTTTGAATAGATCCAGATTTTCATTCTGTGGACATCCATCAGAGCTAGGTTGAGTTATACAAGCTAGTGATCCTGCCCCATGTTACTCCTCAGTGGTAGATGACATATGCTTTTAAGTCATGGCAGATCACCAAGGGAGATGCAGGGATTTTCAAAGACAGACTGGACAGTTAGTAACTCCACTCCCATTAAGAGGCAATAGAAGTTTAATAACTAATTCCCATTTTTGCCTTTAAAAATCTTTCCATGAAGCTACTGCTGCAGATTGCCATATTCCTGTGATTCTAAGAATTAATATTTTTTCTGTAATACTTCTTTCCAAAGATGAGGAAAATGTACTTTTACTACCTCAATCTTTAAATTTTCCCTGGAAAGAGTAATTAGTTAGAATTTCAAAGGGGTAGCCGTGTTAGTCTATTGTAGAAAGACAACAAAGTCCTGTGGCACTTTTAAAGACTAACAGATTTATTTATCGCATGAGCTTTCGTGGGAGAAAATCCCACTTCGTCAGACTCTTTGAAGATGGGAAAGTTACAAAGCGTCTGACGAAGTGGGATTTTCTCCCATGAAAGCTCATGCGATAAATAAATCTGTTAGTCTTTAAAAGTGCCACAGGACTCTGTTGTCTAGCTAGAATTTGTTCCTACTACTCAGTGACTGATCAGACATTGACTTTTCATGTTGAATCAGCTATTGGATTCAAAACCGTCCTTTTCATTTTACATAACACCAAAGTTTTGGGAGGAAGGGGACCTGGGTGGTGGTTGGTCCAAGAATGGTCATACTGGGTCATATCAAAGGCTCACCAAACCTGGTATGATGTCTTTTCACTGTGGCCAATGCTAAATGCTTCGGAGGGAATCAGAACAGATAATCATCAAATGATCTACTTCCTTGTTGCCCTTTCCCAGTTTCTAACAAATAAAGGCTAGGGACACTTCAGAGCATTGCTTTGCTAGTAATCACTGATGGACCTAGCCCTCATGAATTTATCTAGTTCTCTTTTTGAAAACCTGCTGTAGTCTTAACCTTCACAAATCTCCTGGCAAAGAGTTCCACAGGCCGATTGTGCATTGTGTGAGGAAATACTTCTTCTTGTTCATTAATAGCTGCATATTAATTAGATTTGATGACCCCTTGTTCTTGTGTTATTAGAAGATGTAGGTGATCCTCAGTGCAGGATCTACCTGATAAGCATCTCCTAGTGATGTTATTAGGGAATTGAACTCAAGTGGTCCCCATCAGGTGGTCTGTACTCCACTTCTTCACACACGCCAGACTCAATCTTCCAGTCCGCTTCTGGGACCTCGGCCCTTCAGCTGGGTCCCTTCAGGTCCACCCCTTCCAGGGTACTGTCCAGCTCACTCCTGATCCAGGCCGACTAGGTTAAAAGAGTCAATAGTCCAGCGAGCCTGTGCCTTTTTTGGCACCTGTGCCGATCCTGACACTCTGGGGGATCGGAGAGGGACCTGGGTCCACCCTCTTCTCCAGGCCCCAGCCCAGGGACCCTAAATGCCTCCACTAAGGCCTCTGCCTCCTTTCAGTAACTCCACCACAGTCAGCGTAAACTCCCTGGGCCACTTTCCCTCCAGCCTCCAGTCACACACCACTCCTCACTGGTCTGGAGTACAACCATTGTCTGTTTCCAGCTCCCTGCACTCAAACCACTGCTTCAGCTGCTACCACTGTCCGCTCCATTCCTGGCCCTCCGATCACGGCTCCAGTCACTGCTACTCTCCATTCTTTTCAAGAACTCCAGCCGTTAGGTCAGCCCTCACCAGCAACTCTCCCTGCTAGCCTGGGAGAGACCTTCTCCCTTCAAGCTCCCGCAGCAGAGTGAGATCTGTGACCTGCTGCCTACCTTCTTATACTAGCTGCTTGTCCCTCATTGGCTCACAGCCCCTCAACAGCTGATTGGCTGCCACTCCCAGGCCAGTTAACCCTTTTCTGGCTGTAGTGGAGCCACTGCACCACTACAGAAGGAGTAAACAACCTTTCCTTCTTCACTTTCTCCACACCAGTCATGACTTTATAGACTTCTAACATATCTCCCTAGTCATCTTTTTCCAAGTTAAGAAGTCCCAGTCTTATTAATTTCTCCCCATAAGGAAGCTGTTCCATATCTCCAATAATCTGTGTTGCCTTTTTTCTGTATTTTTCCAATTCCAGTATTTTTTTCAGATGGAGTTACCAGATCTGCATGCAGTATTCAAGATGTGGGCATGCCATGGATTTGTAAAGAGGCAATATATATTTTTTTCTGTTTTATTATCTATCCCTTCCCGAGTGATTCCCAACATTCTGTTCGTTTTTTTGACTGACATTGTATACTGAGTGGATGGTCTCAGAGAATTATCCAAAATGACTCCAAGATCTCTTTCATGAGTGGTAACAGCTAATTTAGATCCCATTATTTTATAACGAGATTTTATTATTTTTATAATTTTATGGTAATTCTCCATCTTCAAGTGTCTGATAAAGTGGGATTTTCTCCAATGTCAGCTTGTGTGATAAATTTATTAGTGTTTAAAAGTGCCACTAGATTCCTAGGCTATGTCTACACCTAAAATGCTAAGTTGACTCTGTTAAGTCGACTTAAGAAGGTTGACTTAAGTCAACATAAAGTCGACCTTGTTAAGTCAATTTACAGCATCTACACTAGACTCTGAAGTTGACAGAGAGCTGTGGCTCCCAGCCTCCGAAGACTCCCGGGTACAAGGGACCCTTGGCTCCCTGGCAGAAGGGAGCAGGGGCTCCCTTCTCCCTGGGACCCGTGTGGGTCCCGACAGGAAGGCAACCATGGCTGCCCTCTCCCTGGGACCCCAAGGATTCCAGGCAAGAAGGGAGCATGGCTCCCTTCTTCCAGGAAGCCACGGGTCCCTGGGAGAAGGGAGCCACAGCTCCCTTCTCCCCAGCCCTAGGTTGACTTAGGGAACTAAGTCAACCTAGGCCATCCACACCGGTTTTAGGTCAATTTAACAAATCGACTTAGCCATTAAGTCAACCTAAATGGCAGTAGTTATTAAGTCAACTTAAGGAAACCCTTAAGTCGACTTAATGAAAGCCTGGTGTGGACAGGGACTAAGTTAGGTCTACTTAAGCCTCCTTAAGTCGACCTAACTTGCAAGTGTATGTAGACATAGCCCTAGTTTGTTTGGCTGACCTAGACTGACACAGCTACCCCTTTGGAACTTCTCATTATTTTTTAGTCAGAGTTCATATTATGTTCTCCAATATGCATTACTTTACATTTATCTAGACTGAATTCCATTTATCATTTTATTGACCCATAACCTAGTTTTGTGAGATCCCTGTGTAACTCTTCACAGTCTGCTTTGAAATTAACTATTCTGAGTATTTTTGTATCATCAAATTTTGCCATCTCACCATTTACCCTCTTTTCCAGATCATTTCAACATATGTTGAACAGTACTGGTCACATGCAGACTTCCGGGGACCACCACCATTTACCTCTCTCGATTCTGAACACTGACCTTTTAGTTCTATGCTTTGTCTCCTCTTTTAATATCCAAAGAAGGACATCTTCCCCCACCCCCTACCCGTTTCACCCTGCCACCCCCCCTTTTTTTTTTTTACGAAATAGAGCAAGTTGCAAAATGGTTCAAATAGAGCAAAGGAAGTAAGAAACTAATTATATAGCTGTGCTAATTTGAGGCCTTGAGGAGTACTTAACTGAAGTATATCATTCCTAATTGTTTCTCATTCAGTTGTCTGATTAAATAATATAAGCATGGAAGCAAAAAACTAAGAGTGAGAAGAAGCAATCCACTGCTAGCATTAATACATGCTAGAAGGAATGTCTCGGACAATGAAAATTAAGACCTTATACTCCCTTTATTCTTCTTCAGAATTCCTTTTTTATCCATGAACAGCAAACAGCATGGCCCAGGTCCTCAATACAATCACTGGAAGTTAAATCTCTAAATCCCTTTAAGGATCTGTGTCTATTTGCCTGCAAACTTGAGCTTTGATGGGTCTGTGCTCATAATGCAGTTATTTAAGGAGATGACTGCTATTACAAATTCATCAGAGTACCGCTCATGGACCCAGATCCCATTGTTCTAGGTGAAGTACAGATGCAGAACAGAAAGCAAATAGCTCACAGTCTCAGATAAGGGCGGGATACAGACAGAAAGGGAAGCACAAGGAAACGTTAATCAGGATGGTCGGCAGTTGACTCTGCACGCCAATAGTTTAACCATTGTCAAGTTTTCTGTAGACCTCTCAGTAAAGGGAAGTTTGAAGGAAGATCTGAAGGAGGATTTCAGTGAACCTTTATGGGAAGCTTTCCTCTTCAGAGTTTTGCTCCATGCTCCAGGAAGGGACTATATGCTCCCTTAGACAGAATGGTTGTCAACAGCTTGAGGCAGGGAAAGTAACCTCGCCTTCCTCTGTAGCACAGGGTATGGCTCACCTACCAATGAATTCTCTGTATGTTAAAGTCCTTAAATCATGATTTAAGGAGGTAAATAACTCAGTCATAGGTTAGTGGTCTAATGCTGGAGTGGGTGGGTGAGGTTTTGAGGCCTGCATTTTGCAGGAGGTCAGACTAGATGATAGAGTCTATGGTTATGTCTACACTTACTAAAGTTAGTTTGAATTAGTTAATTCGAACTAACTAATTCGAACTAATTTTAGTTAGTTTGAATTAACTTAGTTCGAACTAGAAAAATTTAGTTTGAACTAAGCAAGTGCCATTCGAATTAGCAAATTGCATTGAGTTCAATGAGCCAGTTAGTTCGAACTAAGCAATTAATTCGAACTAACATGGCCACATTTGTTAATTCGAACTACCTAGTTTGAATTAACCCTTAGTTTGAATAGAATCATAGAATAATAGGGTTGGAAGGGACCTCACGAGGTCATCTAGTCCAACCCCCTGCTAAAAAGCAGGACCACTCCCCTTAAATTATCCCAGCCAGGGTTTTGTCTAACCGAGCCTTAAAAATCTCCAAAGATGAAGATTCTACCACCTCCCTAGATAGCCCATTCCAATGCTTCACCAATAGCATATTCAAATTTATTAGTTCAAATTAAGGAAGCCCTTAATTCGAAGTAATGAAAGCCTAGTGTAGCCGTGGCTTTAGTTAGCTCGAATTAAGCTTCCTTAATTCGAACTAACTTGCCAGTGTAGACATAGCCAATGAGTCAATGAGTCTATAAGGCTGAATTCTCCTACATATTCTGCTGTGGATCAGGAATAAGTTAAGAGAAGCCAGTGCAGTTACTCCATCATGAAAGAGGAAATTAGGCCCCAGCGTCAGAATAGCAGTCTATGGCTGGAAGGAGAAATAATTTTATAGAAACACTCACAGCAAAAATTAGAGGAAACAAAGGTAGGATTGAGTGTTTTCAGTAGTCATATTCAAGGAAGTCATGTATGATTGGTGGACTTTGAGGTTTTTGTGTCAGACCAGTGTCAAAGAAAAAGCACTTGTGAATATTAGCTCATTACGTATGTAGTTTCATTAGTTTAACAGGAAGGCATGAATGCTCTGTGCATAAGCATTTGGATCATACAATAAATAGCTGATGTAGCACAGAGATGCTGCTGCCATGTGTGCACATATTGCATTAGCCTGCTGGGTTGGTGACAGACTAAAAAGAGAGCCTCAGAAAATGAAAGCAGAAAATTCCTTATTAAAAAGATACTGGAGGACCTTCCTGTTGTCTAATTTCTATGTGCCACTTTGACACGAAGCACCCCATATTCACTCACTACACACTATTGCAATAATATTGGTACTAAATATTCCTTGTGAGGTATCATATGAAAGCTAATGTGCTGGTTATTAATATTGGGTAAATGCTTGTGTAAATAGTATATGTGAAGTTACTAGAACAGGTTTAAGACCAGACAGCTTAGCCTAGGTGAAAGAGGCAAACAGGTCTGCTTTAGACAAAGGAATGTAGGTAAACAAAGCCATCAAGCTAAACTAGTCAGAGTTACCTGACTCTGAGCTCGAGAGACAGAACATTAATATGGCTCCTGTGTCTGAAGGAGACATAAGAAACTGAATCCTTAGGAACCCTTCCTAACTTGTTAGACAAAGGTATACCCTTTGGAGATATAAGGAACATGGGCGGGTGGGGGAGGTGAGGGTGCTCCTCTGCGCTCCTCTGTGAGGAAGTGGTCCTTCAGCACATCCTGGATGAGGACCACTAGCCTCTGGATTCGCTGAGTCTGGGGCATGGCTTCAAGCTGCTCAAACTAGCCAGCGAGGTGTTCCGCTTTGGCCTCCCAGAAGTGGGGAACCCTTTCCCCCCACAGTTCATAATAGTTGTGGAGCACACAGCAGGCGCTGATGACCTCCGGGATGATGTGCTTGGCGAGATCCAGGTGCATCAGGAGGGCCCTCCACCGGGCCGTGAGCCATCTGAAGGCATGCTCAATGCCCAGCCCAATGCTCAACACCCAGCCGTCGATTGAACAGCTCCCTGCTGGCATCCATGCTTGTGGTAAAAACAACGAGAGTCCTGTGGCACCTTATAGACTAACAGATTTTCTTCGGCATAAGCTTTCGTGGGCTATAACCCACTTTGTCTGCATCTGATAAAGTGGGTTATAGCCCACGAAAGCTTATGCCGAAGAAAATCTGTTAGTCTATAAGGTGCCACAGGACTCTCGCTGTTTTTGCTGTATACAGACTAACACGGCTACCCCTCTGGACATTTCTACCATGTTTGCAGTGTAGGCATCTCCCAGGATCAGGATGAGCACCTGCACGTCCCCGAGGGTGATGGTGTGTGTGGGGAAGAAGGTGCCAGCCTGCATGCGCTGGTACAGGCCAGAGTTCCTGAGCACATGGGCATCGTGGTCTTTCCCCACCCTACATACATGTTTGTAGAGATCTCTTGGTGGTCCACGAGGGCCTGCAGGACCACAGATTTGTAGCCCTGGTGGTTCTGGTACTCCATGGCCTGGTGGTCTGGGGCTTTGACGGGAATGTGGGTCCCATCCACGATGCCCTCACAGCGGCAAGGCCATCGAGGGTGTCCTGCAGGTTGCCCAGGGTGATGAGGCGGGCTAGCAGGACCCGGTCGATGGCCCTGCTAACCTGCAGGAGGGCAGCCCCCACGATGGCCTTGCCATTCGCAAACTGGTGGGCAACGGAGTGGAAGGAGACTGGGGTTGCTATCTTCCAGACTGCAATGGCCACTCGCTTCTCAACAGGCAGGGCGGGTCAGAAGTGGGTGTCCCTGAGCTGTGGGACCGGGGTGAACTCGCGGACCAGCTACAGGTAGGTCTGCCTGCTCATCCTTGTAGGGGAAGCTACAAGTTAATGCTAATAAAATAGGCCAGGTTTGAGCCACAGGTCACTATGGTAATGGGGTCACTTCTCGGGCATGTTTATATTGGTGTATCCTTGAAAATAGCATAGTTAAAGTGTGCTATCTTTCCTTCTCTTGTTCTTCCTTGGCCATTAGGCTGAGAATTGAGGTCTGGACTGTTTCACTCTGATTTTTAATGAAAAGGTAGGATTACCTCTTATCTCCACCTTACTCTCCCTGGTACCATAGCCCCTTAAAATTGTGAGGTCAGTGTTTTGTGCAAAAAATAATAAGTTTAAAAAAAAGCGGCTGCACAATATGTGCAAACTCTGTTAACAATAAACAAAAGCAAATTAAGTATATGCACTCTATAATTATTAATATGCATTTCATAAAAAAATAATGTAACCATAAAAAGTCCATAAAACATTGTCAATTATATATGTATCTCCATATTTCTTTAAATAAAAAAAAGTTGTTAAACTGCTCCTGCTCGCTCTCTCGAAGCGTCGAAGTGGAACGAGCAGGCAATAAAGGGTAACGTTTGACCCAACCCGCCTCAGAACAACCTGTTTGTTTCTTTAACTTCCAACAATCCTGAAGTTCTGGATCCACTGCTTGTCATCCCAGGTGGTGAGGATGACGTGATCCCACCAGTCACTGCTAGTTTCCTGTTCCCAGAAGCGACGGGGCATGGGGGGGGGGGGCACTGTCAGCATGGCAGCTTGCAGACTCTGCAGGGTCTTGGTGCTGCTGTCTGCCTCTGTGCTCTCGGGGTCCAGGAACAGCATGCGCCAGCTGAGCAGAGCACTGGGCACTGCATAGCAGGGGTCAAGCACCCCCTGGCAAATTGCATCAACAGAGTGCAGTCCATGACCTCCTCGTGCTGCTTGTTGCCAGGCACAATGGAAGGTGCTGAGCTCACTTCCTCTTTTATTGGGATTGGCTGGGGGATTGGGCCCTTCTCAGGTGCCACGTTGGCACACTTCCCATGGTGCACCCCTCCTAAGTTGACATAGCAAGTGCCTGCATGGACATGCTAGGTCAACTTAGGCTTCTAGTATGGACGCGCTAAGTAGACTTAATTAAGTCGACTTAACTTGACTTTGTTAAGTCGACTTATCTAAGTCGACTTAGCTTTTTTAGGTGTAGACATAGCCATAGAATCTTAGGGCTGGAAGGGACCTCATGAGGTCATCTAGTCCAATCCCCTGCTAAAAGCAGGACCACTCCCACTAAATCATTCCACCAAGGGTTTTGTCTAGCCAGGCCTTAAATGTTTCCAAAAATGGAGATTCCACCAATGCTTCACCACTCTCCTAGTGAGAAAGTTTTTCCTAATATCCAACCTCGACCTCCCCAGCTGCAACTTGAAACCATTGCTCCTTGTTCTGTCCTCTGTTACTACCGAGAACAGCCTCACTCCCTCCTCTTTGGAGCACCCCTTCAAGTAGTTGAAGGTTGCTATCAAATCTCCCCTCAGTCTTCTCTTCTGTAGACTAAATAAGCATAGTTCCTTCAGTCTCTCCTCATATGTCATGTGCCCCAGCCCCCTAATCATTTTTGTTGCCCTCAGCTGGAATCTTTCTAATCTGTCCACATACTTTCTGAAGTGGGGAGCCCAAAACTGGACACAGTATTCCAGATGCGGCCTTACCAGTGCCACAACAGAGCAGTGAAATTGACATATTCCATTACTTATCACTTTAGAGAAATTGACAAGTATGACAGGTCTGGTGTTCCAGAGTGTCCTTAACTGGCATTCTGGGACATTTCTGGAGGCTGCTTAACATGGAATAAAATAGTGTCACCGTACACACACACTCTATCTCGCAACAGCCGTTCTGCAATAAGCGCTATGCCTGTTGCAGAGGTGGTTTTATCGTTGCTTGACAACAGGGCTGTTGTTGTAAAACGGGCATTCATGTGTGTATGCTCTGCTTGTTATGGTGCGATAACAAGGGTTATTGCATGATAACGCTCTAGTGTTAGAGGCCTCAGTAAAAAGGTGGACCTCCAGGAAGTTGAGTCATTCTGCAGTCCCCAAAAATGTCTGTTGTGGTTTGTGGTTGCTCACAGCAACATAGTGTAGTGTCTCTAAAATGCCTCTAAAATTCTGCCACAGCACAAATTCCATTTCTTGTATAAAACTGATTTGGAAGGCTCCATTGCCTTTGTGGTAAATCAAACTCAAATTGACGGTGAGTAGGGTCTGAGACAAGATAATTCTTTTTCACTTTCTCTGTAGATCATGAAGCTTCCTACTAATCTTGTACTGTAAGTCTCTCACCTGGTAAATTTATCCACAATGGGCCCTGCCAGAGCAGATGACTATGTGACAGATTAGACAAGCTTTTAATTGACAGGAAATGTGATATATCACACAATTTAATTATGAGTTTTACTATGCTTCCCTCTCTGCCAACACTGGGAGGAGAAATATTACAGAAAATGGGCAACCATGTCATGAAAGACTGTGTTGGGGCTCCCCTGCCACAAGGTGCATTCTGGCCCACCTCCCGCCCTGCATAGGTCCCTGAAAGATTGTGCCTGGCAGTAGCACAGTCCAGAAGCCTCTCTGGGCATAGGAGGGTTTTGTGCCGTAGGGCCCACTGGGCGGCCATAGCAACCTTTTCGAATGTAGGAAAAAGTAAATGGTTAAATTAAAAAGACAAGTAGAAATGATCAGGAATAAGGCTTAAGGACTATTGAAGCAGATCAAACCAGTGGGCCTAAGATGGATAAATGGTCAAGTTGACAGGAGTAGTCTGACGTCACAGAAATTGGCCAGAAGTCAGCCTAAGAGTGGAAAGGTACCTGAAGGGGAGGAGGCTTTCGGCCTAGCGCCAAGGAGATAAAGGTGATGTTTCGGTCAGACCTGAGGGTAATATCTGGGTCAGACCTGAAGGGAACATTCTGGCCAAGTCGAAAAGTAATGTCACGGTCAAATCTGGCACCCTGATGGATGAAGATCTCCAATGATGCATGCACCTATCAGACCTATGGGTGGCATCAGAAAAGGGATATGTGAACCAATCAAGATTAATTTGTACCTCAAAGGGGGCCAAGTCAGTAGCTCCGAGTAGGTTATAAAAGCAGGAGTCCGAGAGCCCAGATTTCGTGCAGCCCGAGAGGGTGACGGAGAGTCCCGCCGTCAGTTGAGCTGTTCCATTGCATTGCGAGCACGAATGCTGCCCACAAATCTGTTGAGATAGATTGTTTGGCATTGTGCTACATTGCAATAAAGCCTAGCCTGGCACCTTTGTTTCTACAAGGAGCCGTGATCGTGCTGGTTTCTTCGATCGTGAGTGTTGCCTCAGTTTACCTCTTGCATACGGGGTACGCCTAAGTTTATGGTCACTGAGCTAACAGAGTCCTCACTAAAGATCTGAGCCAAAGGTAACCCAAAGTGTTAACCAAAGGAGCACCTCGGCTTAGGATCACCAGGCTAACTCAGTCCCTGCTTAAGATCCAAGCCAGGCTCTAGATCACTGAGCTAACAGAGTCCCCACTTAAAGATCTGAGCCAGGGGTATTCCTGAGGGAGCACGCATACAGAGACTCACACACGCAGCCAAGCAGACATCCATGTCGGACACATAACATCAATAAAAACACCTGCCGCCCAGCACGAACCACATTGAACACCACCAAAAAAGTATCAGAGTCATCCTCGGGCCCAATCTTCATCAGCTTTACTGGTGGGAGGATTGGCTATGGGTAAGATTGAGATTCCCCCCATGCCTACATGGGTTACCAGGGTTTGAGCCGCCGCCACCATCCACTGGGCAAGATGCTGTTGCTGGTCATTTTGCTGGGCCACCAACTTCTAGATCACCCGTTCTTGTTGAATACTTTGCTGCTGTTGATGAGCCACCAACTGCTGGAACAGTTTCTGTTGCTGTTACTCTTCATGTTCTTGGTTCTTGGCCAGCCACTGCAACAGTTTATCTGCCTCTATTTTCCTTGTTGACCTTTTACTAGGCCTGAATCAAGCTACCCCTGAATTCTCCACCAGTGTGATAGACTGTGTCAGGGCTTCCTCCCTCCTCCTCAAAGGATGTTCTGTCACATCTCTCAGACAATGTAGGTCCCTGAAAGATTATGCCGGGTGGTAGCACAGTCCAGGACCCTCTCTGGGTTTACCTGGGTTCAACTGCAGTAGTGCTGGGCTGCCAAGCAACCATAAAGACTCTGAGGGTTCTGCAAGGAGCCATGTTGAGTTAGGGAGCCATTCTGGAGTCCCCTGGACATGGCAGGGCTCCTCTGTAGTGCTGTCTGTAACTCAGTCCTAAAATGACTCTTAATAAGGCACAGCTTTCCAGGGATCATTGCAGAGCTGCCTTGTAGTCCCAGAGCCCTTGTGGGAATGTCATGACTCATCAACAGGTGACACCCTCTGGTACTGGAATCCTCCTGGCTGGATATGAGAGCAAATTTCTCTCCCCTCTTGTCCTGCCCCTTACTGAGGCCTCTGGGGTTTTTAACCCTGCTTCCTGCCAGGAAGCATGTGGTCTGCATGGGAGGGAGGGATCTTTTTGGCTGTTGAGGAAGCTGAGGGATCCCTCTGTGGTGGCAAGGTATACCTCGTCACACATGGTAAAGGAATAGATTTAAGTTTTCTAATTAAATTAATAAGATTGATGTACTAACTCTTTTGACACAGCAGCAAAAATTGCATCATCTGTTTATGCATGTCGGTAGGAACTGTCCATTGAAGAAAAATCTTTCTGAGGAGTTCTTAGGCTAGAGTTCACTGAATTTTATCTGTGAGGTAAGATGTGGGCTGGGAGAGCCTTGGGGAGTTTCCTGGTGAAGAAATTAGACTGGTTTGGCAGGGATCTAACATATTGTCTAATCACCAGCTAAACTCACTCTTCCTGAGGCAGAAAGGTAATGCCATGCCTCATAGTTCTGGGCATCCCCAGAGCATGTTCATTATATTGTATCCAGGGGATCCCAAACCAGTGTTTAATCCACCAACTTTGCAACACTGAATATCCTTGCAGTAGCAGAATTCTAGACAGTAAGCAGGGGATTCTCAAACCTTTTGCCAGCAGAGCTCCATTTTAATGAAGTATTTCTGGCAGGGCCCCCAGACAGCCTGGAGAACACCATTTTGAAGAGCATAATAACCTCCTCCACATAGCGTGACCTCGCACACAGCATATTTGTGAAGTCATTATGCCTGAAGGTCTATGCCGCTCACTGTTTAACGTCCCCCCTCGGGGTGTTATTCATCGAGGGGTGCGGGCAGACGACAGGTTCTTTGTCCACCGGGATAATAGCCCGGCCTTGATCTGATGGAAGGGAGGAGGCACTGGAATGTACATTAGTGGTCAGGGGAACCAAATAATAGAGGGTTGAACCGAGCCAGCCGATAACCCAGGTGATCACCAAGGGAACTAAGTACTGTTCCCATAGGGGAAGCAAGAAGAGGGGTAGAGGGGAACTAGGGATTATCAGTACCAGGGAAAATAACAATGGAATCAGGAAAGCATGAGATGTTTATTGCAAATCATTATGATACAGTAAGACTTCTTTTCTTTTTGTTAATGCACACTTCTTCTAACTTCCAAAGGGGTAGCCGTGTTAGTCTATTGTAGGAAGACAACAGAGTCCTGTGGCACTTTTAAAGACTAACAGATTTATTTATCGCAT
>ML685901.1:935484-971712 GCA_007922175.1 Pelusios castaneus
ATGCGATAAATAAATCTGTTAGTCTTTAAAAGTGCCACAGGACTCTGTTGTCTTTTTTTAACTGTTATACTTGCAAGGTTTAATGCTTTACTGTTATACTATAATGTTGTTATGTTGCAGCAGGGCTTAAAGATCAAAGTAAATGCGCATTATTAACTGTTTAATTGCTAAAACTATTCTTATTACACTGCGATTGCCCCTACCTTTAGAGGGGATTGCAGTCTATCCACCTGAACTCCCAGGCTGGGGTGCTAAACTACTTGTTCCCTAACCTTATACCTACCTCCCCATACTCTCGGGGGTGAGGGTGCTAAACTACTTTAGCCCTAACACCAGGACTTGGGGTGCTAAAAACTTCTGTTACTATATCAAGTTACTTATATACCTGTTACTTATATACCTGTAGCGACTTTTGAACCAGTGTTCACCGAGGCCTATTGGTGATTTCTAAATACTCACCGAATTCTTTACCGACATGTCAGTTTCACCACCTTCGGGGATCAGGTGCTGACCTTTCTTTGATGAGCTCGGGCCAACATGCCAGTGCAGTCACCTTTAAGACGAGGACCTGACCTTTCTCTGGCTACAGATAGAGCCCATGCTTTGACTCTACCGTGCCCTTGGTTATGGACAGACCCCACTGGCTATCGTGACCGGAGTCACGGGGCGTCTTGAATCTGTCCACCCTGCTGTCTGCCTCAGTGTCTCCAGAGCTGATATTTATATAGCTTTAGCCCCCTGTGCCCCTTCTGTTTTTACAGAGGTTCCCACGTCTTGGCAACATTGCTATCAAGGAGCTATTAGGGAGTTAGCTCTCAGGGAGTTATCAGGGAGCTGGCTATCAGGGAGCTATCAGGGAGTTCTATTCCGAGAGGTCATTGCAACCTTGTTGGGTATTCGAGGCTGCAGGTGCTCATTAGGGCTGCAGGTGCTTGTTAGGTGACGTCTGAGTTCTTGGCATAGGTTCATGTGAGCTGTTATGCTAAGGCCTTTGAAAACTGGTTCAGGTTTGGGCCTATACTTACTAACTACTGCTCCTAACACTAGTTACCCCTAATAATATAAGTTCCCATTATCTAAACCCACTTTCTACAGAAGGTAGAGGACCACATTTTCCTTTACAAAATGGGGCCCTCTGCACTGTGTGACCTCATATGTATGCTGTGTGTGAAGTCACACAGTGTGGAGCAAAATGGCATTCTCTGCACAGTAGAGATTGCCACACAGTGGTTAAAGTATGACAGAAGGCCATTCTGGGGCCGACACATTTCACTGGCCAGCATTCCGGGGCCCAAAAAACAAGAACAATCAGGTGGAACACCAGGAGAGCAGGATCCAGCACTTGTCCAACCTGTAGGCATGGCCCATGGGCCAGAATGCAGCCTAGCAGGGGCTGGAATCCAGCCCGCAGGATGCCTGGGAGCAATGGCCAGGCTGGGGATTTTTCAAATCTCCCGCCCTGAGCATGCTCAGACATAGTGTGTTTAGGGCAGAAGCGGCTTGGCCAAGGAGCAGCTCTGGCTACCCCTGCAGCTCCAGCCAGGTAAGGGGGGAAGGAAAAGGGGCCTGGGAGGGTGAGAGAAGCAGGCAAGGGGCCAGGGGGGAGCAATAACCGATGCATTTGAGATTGAGAAGTGGTTGCAAATGCCTACCTGGCCTGGGACCCGCACATGGATGAAGGTGGCCCGACAATATGGGAAGGGGGCCCGGAGATTAGGAGGGTTCCAGGGCCCGTCAAATTATACTTTAATCACTGTTGCCACAAGCCCCTCTGCTGATGACATGATCCCATTTGGAGTTGTGATCCATAATTTGGGAACCACTGCTGTAAGCTTTATGGGACAGAGACTGTCCTTTTGCTGTGCTTATATAGTACCTAGTGCAGTGAGATCCTGGTTCATGACTGGAGCTTTAAAATAATGAGTTTGTAACACTCAATAGGTTTACCTCCCCCCTTTGTGGAGTAAATTGACCCTGAAAGTGACCTATTCTGTATGGGTTTCCATATGGCATAGTCACACATGTCTATCTACTGTGCACCCATTAGCTACCTGGAGGCATCCACCCAGAGCATAGGGCTTAATAATCAGGTGCTGAGGCTGGGAATGCCTGGGAGGACATTCCCTGTGGGTGAAATTCATCCTAGTGCAGAGGTCCAAGGCAAGACCTACCTACCACATGAGTTCCATTATCTTTAGGGTTTCTTTCAGATGTAAGTGGTGTAGTAGGGTGACTTTCATGTTTTATCTCCACCTTCAGTATTTCTGTGCAGCTAGCAGAAGTGGAGTAGAGAGGGAGAAGTACAGGAACACTCCCTTCTCCTCCTTCTCCCCAGCAATTATGAGTTGGATCCTACATGCATATGTATTGGGCTTAAGTAATGATGTAATGTTGTTTCTGTCGTCCCACAAAAAAAAAAAAAAAAAAAAAAAAAAATACAGTTCAGGCTTTGCTCCTGCTCTCACCCTCAAGACACTCATTTCTTTCAATGGATGCAAAATTGGGCCTTTTCTTTGTAACAAAATATGATGGTGGGAACTGATTTTACACATATGTTAGTTGAGCCAGCCTCTCAGCTCATGTCTATTGGTGTAGTCCCACTGAAGAATCTACCTTGAAAGTAACAGAGCTATGGCTATTTACCCAGCTGAAAATTTTGATTGGGATGAGCCTGTTGTCTCCAAAAGAAACAATAGCAAAAAGTCTCGATTGACTTCAATAAGACTATATTCATATATTGCCATTGACCAACCTGATTTAAATTTGTCTCAGAGTGATTTATCTCACTCTATCATTTTTTTTTGCCAATTCTGTGGCCCACTACACTTTATGACAATTTCAAGGTTGTAGGACAATTAAAATATTAGGATGGGATTTTGAAAAGCTTTCAACATTGACCCCACTCTGCTCTCATTGAAACAACAAGGAGATTTTAGTTCCTTTTGTATGTGTTTTTTTTGGGGGGGGCGGGGGGGAGGGCGGGGTTGGGTCATTTTAGCTGACTGTTTCCCCTCTTGAGTTTCTCAAGTTAGCTACTGGTGTAAATGGCATAACTGTAAAATATTTCTGCGCAAACCAAAGTTAAATTAATCAGTCACTGCAAAATGAGTGAAAATTGATAGAGCATCCAGATGGAGCATTTTGCCCATCAAAAAAGGTAATCAGCATTTTGCTTAGCAACAGAGCTTTAATTATGCTAGTTAATCTAGGAGGTGAAAACAGAAGAGGAAGGTCTGATTGCTTAACTAAAATTGATCGACTTCACAATACATCCTTGAATAGAAGAAGAGAAATAACTTGACCTTTGAAAGCTATCACACTAATAAAGTATCCTTAAAACTGTTTTGTCATCTTGTGGATCTTTGATTGATCACTTATAAGTATGCTGTCAGCAAGATGTTATAATTTTTCAATAATTCTGAAATGCTTCCTCTAAGGAGAGATATTGGAGAAAGAAGGAGGGATAAATATAATAAAGTTGTTGCAATCTCAGGTGAAGGAAAGGAATAATTTCCAATTTATATGCAAAACAACAATTTAGAAAACACATTGGACTACTCACCATCCACTTCTTGTAGCTCAATTAATTTTTTTTAGAACCCAAGATTAGCTAAAAGGCACCACTGCCTTCCAGGAAGGAATCTGATAGCTCAAAAATAGATATATCAGCAGAGTGGATCTGAGTATTTGCTACAAAATATTGCTGGCTAATTCCCTGATCCTGCAAGAGATATGTGCAAGGGTTTACTTCTATTGAGCTCCTTCCAGAACCTGAGTATAAACTTCTGAAAACAATAGGTTATCAAGAGAAATCAGCCTTTTAAAACTTGAGAAGAAGCCAGTGACATGCTGACTGCTGATCTGCGGCATCTGAAGAGTCTGGAGAAAGGATGAATAGATTTCAAGGCCAAAAGGACTATTGTGATAATATTCTGACCTCCTCCAGGTGATTGCAGAACCATTGGCCATTTTCTTTGAAAATGTGAAGGAACCGGGAGAGGTCCCAGATTATTCAAAAAGGCAAATATAGAGCCCATCTTCAAAATGGGAAGAAGTGATACAGGGAACGAAAAACCAGTCATTCTCACTTCTGTGCCCAGAAAAATCATGGAGCAGGTCCTCATAGAATCCATTTTGTGGCATTTGGAAGAAAGAAAGGTGATCAGCAACAGTATATATGGATTCACCAAGGGCAAGTCATGCCTGACCAGCCTGATTGCCATCTATGATGAGATGACTGACTTTGTCAATGTGGGGAGAGTGGTGGGCACAGTGTACCTTGACTTTAGCAAAACTTTTGATACAGTCTCCCACAATTTTTATCAGCAAATAAATAAATAAATAGTAGGGGTTGGTTGGATGAATGGACTATGAGATGGATAGAAAGCTGGCTAAATAATTAAGTTCAACAAGTAGTGACAAATGGTTCATTGTAGTTGGTAGCCGATAACAAGAAGAGTCACCACAGCTTGAAGCTGGGGCTGGTTTTGTTTAAAATCTTCATTAATGATCTGGAAGATGGGATGGATTGCAGGTTTGCAGATGACATTAAACTGGAAGGAGTGCTAGATATAGTGGAGGGCAGAGATAGGATAGAGTGACTTCAACAAACTGGAGAATTGGGCCAAAAGAAATTTGATGTAGTTCAACGAAGACAAGTGCAGAATCCTGTACTTAGGACGGCAGACTCTCACGCACTGCTACAGACTTGGGACTGACTGACAGGGCCAGCTGAAGGGGCTGTGGTGCCCCGAGCTGGCTTTTGATTGGTGGGGTGAGAGGCCACAGTCCGCCCCATGGCACTTTTAAAGAATAGCCAAGTACAAGACCTATGTAGTGGTGATGGTATGCAGAACCCCTGGGGTGCAACCTAAGAGCTGTAAAACCGCTGGAATCCTATCACCCATTTAGCTTGGGGTGAAACTTCCAGCACACCCTGGCTAGTGATCTACAGCCAGCCCCTCTGGACCCTGCCACCACCCAAATCTTCAGCAGGTTGCTCCAGACACCCAACTTAATTCAATGAATGCTTTCCTCAAACACTCGTGAATCAACAACAAAGTAACTCCAGCTGACTCCTCAGCCCAGGGCCTTAGGACTATACTATCTACCCTGGTCGAAAAGCCTGACCAGTGGAGATTATTCTCCAGTCCACCCTCCCCTCAAAATGGAAGGAACGTAGACCAGCTTTTGTTACTGAACAGTCTGTCTAAACACTTCACTCAAAGACACACAGAAAAATAGATTGTATTTATTGATAAGTGGCAAATATAAAGAGATAAAAAGAAGTTATCAAATAAAAAAAAGCCATAAGACCACAGTATTAGTTCTACATACTACCAATACATGAATTAGCAATGTCTTACTCTTGTTAGCTGGTATAAGCAGTTTCTTAAATGCAGGCTGGGCAACCTTCCCTATCTGGGACTTCCCTTCCTTGTTCCAAAATCCTTTTGCCTTCAGTTGACCTTTCTGGTGTTGAGTTGAATGGGAGTGGAGCTGAACAATGATGTCACACACCCTTTCATAGTCTATCTCAGCTTTCTAGAACAGTCCATGCATGGTGGCTGCTTCCCATAAGTCAATCAACACCATTGTGAACATGTGTTCTACAGTGAAGCCAACACTCCTGGGAAATGGAGTCTTCTCTTGATGAGCCTTCAGCATATTTTTCCACTTCATTGTTGTACCTGAAAAGCTGGTTTAGGTGGTTCCTAACTCACAACATGTTCTAGTAGCATTTACCATGATATAACTTCACATATGATGGTAGCACAGACAGTCCAAGAAGATATTAATGTTCAGCAGATCAAAACTTTAAAGTGATACCAAATGAGGCATCCCTTGTACAGAACATATCCTAATTGCATGACATTGGTGAATGATGATTTAGTGGGAGTAGTCCTGTTTTTAGCAGGAGGTTGGACTAGATGACCTCATGAGGTCCCTTCCAGCCCTATGATTCTATGATTCGATGAATGTGGAGTTTCTGGGGTGTTGTTCTCAGACACCGAGTATCATAACATCACTTTAGTCCCTCTCCAAACAAACTCCAAATACTGCAATGCCCACTGATTTCTAATCATGGATATTCAGTGTGGGGATGGAAATGCAAAGATTCCATGGAGCCTTGGTTCTCCCTTTCATACACCAGTCACCGGAGCCATCCTGAACCTCTTAAAGCGGTGCAGTAATGACTGGAGGGTATGCTTCCTTTCCACAATGGAAGGTATTCCCATTCCTCTAGTCAGTGTACCTCTGCTTCTCTCAGTGCTGTTAGTACAAACTAATCCTAAACTCTCTATGTACAAAAAGAGAGACACCACAGTGCTGACCCCCAAGTGGATGCGTTTCATATTTTTTATGCCCTCCACCCCTGCATGGATTGACCTTGTATTATAAATAACATTAACTGATGCAGAATTCTGTAAAATTATTTACTGTACAGTGGAGGAAATTTAAAAAGCTATCCCTTTCCCCCAAAGCAGTTTGTTTGTGAAGAGGAGAGTTGTGCAAGTCAGATGTAACTCACATAGAGAAGTCTATGGGATTATATCAGTGCTAAACCAGTGTGAGTGAGAGGAAAATCAGGCCTTACACAATAAATCTTGTCAGGCTTTACCCCTCTCCCTGCTAATTCGGAATAACTCCACTGATATCAATTTACATTATTGTATCTGGGAGCAGAATTCAGTATTGTCTGTCACCATTAGAGGTGATCGGGAATTTTTGGATCGAATATTTTCCCATTAGGAAAAGCAGTTTTGATACAACCAAAATGTTCTGCAGGAATTTATCAATTTCAATTAATTTCTGTCAGAAAATGCCAGTTCACTTGTGTAACAGGGAGACTTGCCAGGAGGACTGGGGACCATGGATCTACATCAGCCTGGTCACAGAATGCATACCATTTGTGGGGAATGTGGTAAATTCCCCATCAACAGAAGAAGGTGGTAGCAGTAATAAGAATGAGATCCAGGAAAAAGTGGTGTTAGGTAGAGCCAGGTAAGAAGCTCAGTGCAGGAAGAGGATCTGAGTGGGATCAATGGAGAGAGACAGATTAAAGAATGCTCTCCAGGCAAGAAGGCCTTTCTAAGACCTGACTAACCAGGGGAGTGACTGGGGAGGAGTGGGGGGAAGCTTGAGAAGAGAAGTAGGACGTGACCCAGGGAAAATAACAGCATGGGTAAAAGAGTAGAGCTGACTATTTGAAATAGGGTACTGGGGCAGAACCCAAAGTAGAGGGTGGGACTGGGTTTCTCTAACAGCCCCAATGAAATGGCTATACAAGGACATTGTAAGGGTTGTCAAGCCCAGCAAGGGGGTAACAGGCTGAGCTGAAGACTGGCTGAGAAAGAGCCTTAGGGATGCCGGGAGGATTTCTGTTTCTCTTACAGGATTTTTGGACTATTAGTATGAGATAACTGGTAACCTGGAAGCATTGCATTGAAGACAGTGAGCTGGCCAAAGGGCTGAATTCCAGTTCAGAAAAATGGCCTTAGAGCTGGACATGGGATACTATGCTTGGTCACAAGGGTGCACCTACCAATGAATAAATTCAGTTACTGCTCCCCTCCACAGTGGCTGACCTGCTGGGCTACGAGGGCTTCCATGTTCCCTTACTTCCAGGCCCGATGCCCAGAAAGCCATTAGTCCAATTAAGTTCAATGGGAAATCAGTTTCCGGGATCAAGCTAGAAAGAAACAGTGTACGAGTGTATGTCAGAGGTATCTGAATTATTTATAGAGGTTATTATAGATATAGTCAGAAGTATTAAAAATATTCATTTTTTTTAAAATATAACCAGAAATTATTATTGTTGGGGGAGGGAGGAGATGGGGAAACAAAAAAAAACACCTCACTTCCAGCAGCCTCAGTATACCACTTTGCCTTTAAGACCAATAATATCAAAGCAGAAGTCATGTAATCATGTCAGGTGTTTTTTTTGTTTTTTGAGGGTAGTTGAGAGATGGGCAAATAATTCATTGCCATTAACTGTAATGCCTGTAATGGTCTTTTGCATCCTGTAGTATGTGAAGCTCTCCTGGGAGACAAAATGTGACCATCCTTCAGTTTGTTCCTGCCTTTGTAGGGTCCATCCATCTGTTAAGCTCTGTCATTTAAAACACTACACAGGAGAGGGCAAGTAGAGAGAGAATTGAAACAATCTGTGACTAGATATTCCCACCTAGCCTGAAGTTTTCAGTCAATTGATTCTTACATTTTAATTTCAGTTTACTTCCTGGTGAATCTAATAATAATAATAATAATAATAATAATAATAATAATAATAATATATTCAGTTCTATGGCAGTTTGAATTGTTTGATCTCTGAGTATTTTTACAAAGGAAATCAGTATCCTTACCTCCACTTGTACAGGGGAAACAACACAGGTAAGAAAGTAATTTGCCTAAAGTCATTATTGTAGCAGGCCAGTGGCATAGCCAGGAATTAAACCCAGGTTGTCCATGTTCCAGGCTTCCTCCCTGAGAAAACACGAAACGTGCATCTACACTTGCAAGTTAGGTCGAATTAAGGAGGTTTAAGTAGACCTAAAAGCCACGTCCACACTGGGCTTTTGTTAAGTCAACTTAAGCATGTCCTTAACTCAATTTAAGGAAAGCTTAAGTTCACTTAATACAATCTCCTTTTAGGACTACTTAAGCCTTAAGTCAACTCCTTAAGTCGATTTAAGGCCGGTGTAGATGGGGATTAACGCTAAATTGACTTTATTAAGTCAACTTAAAGCCAATATAACAGTTATCTCTGCTGTCAACTTAAAAAAGTCAACTTAAAGTGTAGCTAATTGCCTAAGTGATTAAAAGAAATATGTCCCTTGATTAAATAAAATGCTATATCCCAAGGGCTATGCCTCCACTAGAAAAGTTAAGTCAACTTTGTTAAGTCAACTTAATAAGGTCAACTTTAAGTTGACTTAAAGTCGACCTTATTAAGTTGACTTAACAAAGTTGACTTAACTTTTCTAGTGGAGACATAGCCCCTTGTCGACCTTATCAAATTGATTTAATGCTTTAAGTCGATCTAATAAGGTCGATTTAGGAGCTAATCCCCATTCACACTGTCTTTAAATCGACTTAAGGAGTCGACTTAAGGCTTAAGTCGACCTAAAATGAGGTGTTATTAAGTCGATTTAAGGAAATTCTTCAGTCGACTTAATAAAAGCCCAGTGTGGACATGGCTTTGTTTAGGTCAATTTAAGCATCCTTAAATCAACCTAACTTGCCAGTGTAGATGCACCCAGGATGACCTCAATCTTTTACAGATTCTTTACTTTCTACAGTCTGTTATTTTATGTTTCTCTTAGGAATAGGGTGACCAGATGACCCAAATTTCATAGGAATAGTCCCAATATTTTAGGCTTTGTCTCATCTGTATGTGACTATTACCCCATCCTAACCCCATCCTAATTTTTCACCATTTCTATTTCATAATCCTATTTAGGATTGCCGGAGAGTTTTGTTTCCTTAGAAGACACAACAGTCTGGAGAATCATGCCCATTGCATATAATATTAACCATGTTAAATTACTATTTACCTGGCAGAAAACAAACCTGTGAAGGATTCTCTTGCAATTAAAGTGTATCTTGATGAAGAAGATATTTATTACTAGGGTAGTGACTGTTCAGGTACTATGATTATGTGGGTTAATAAAGGTAGACTGGCTAAGAGACACAATATTGGAGACTTCCTTGTTTCAGTCAACACTATAACATGCAATAGCTGCTTTTAAGAACTCAGAAGTCATTATCTGGGACTATCTGAGGTCTAGAGTCTTAAAAAGAAGGTAGATACCTAATTGCCACTTTAGCTAATTAAATTCTAGAAAAGACTCCAGTGGGATTCACAATACCTCTGTTAAGACAATGCCAAACACTGTAGGAGCCTAACTTTGAGTGGTGCCTAAATGTTTGCAGTAAAATTTCATTAGGTACCTATGTTTCTGCCACTACATATGCTCATGGCAGCCCCAGACCAGGATACCTAAGCTCCAGTTTGGTGCTCCTCTGCAGGGCTTGAGCGTCTGAGCTTTAGAGATGCATTCCTGCGTGACTGAGGTCCCAGGAGAAAAGATGGGTGAGGTAATATCTTTTATTGTACCAACATCTGTTGGTGAAAGAGAGATGGTTTCTGCCACACAAAGTCTTTGGAAATATCACACAATTCCATGGGACAACTTCCTTACTTTTCTCTATCCTAACAATCTGCAATCCACTCAGCTGAGGATCGAAGCCACTCCCTCCTTCACAAATGGCACAGGTCAGGTGAAGGTGAGCCCATTCCCTTCTGACCACTGATTTTCAAGCACACTATCAGAGAGCCTCCTGGGTTTGCAGTGGAGAACAAACTGATCAAGACTTTTGCAAAGTGAACTGCTTCCTGATAACATGCAGGGTGGCCAATAAAGCTTTCCCGCCATGCACCATAGTTCTACAGCTACAGCGGTCACATCTTGGGTGGGGTAAGACACTAGGGATTCTGGGATATGGCTCTTTTTATGTGGGTGTGTCCACTGCAGTGTGGATGCCTAGAGTTAAAATACAAATGTAGATGCTCAATCCCATGTTTCTCTATCATAGATAAGATGAGTAAAGTCCCATTAACTCTGGGCTTACATTGCAGTGTAGACATACCATCAGCGTCACCACACCAAGATTCCTTTGTGAATCTAGTTCTAAGCTCCTGCCTTTCTCTCCAGCTCTAAATACTGTCTAGTGTCCTAACAGATACCACAGTGTAACACTGAAATTTTAATGGCAATCACTGTTTTTTTAAACATGGGGTACTGAACACTGTTCTGATGCTCCAGGCGTCTAGAAAATAGATGGAAAAGTGTGTGTGTGTGGGGGGGGGAAATACACTCTTGCTGCTGCAGACTGTAGCTAAGTCAACACCAATGTGTCTGTAGTGTTCTTAATCCACAGGCTATCTCAGTCTGCCAATTATTAACATTACTTTTGATTAGTTCAGTAAATCTCAAAGGATAAATGCTGCATTAATAATGAGCTGTAGGCACTAGCAGGATGTGTGAAGTTCTTGCTGTACTCTATGCATGCAATCCCACTGGGAATACATGCAGAAGAGTGGTATGAAAAAGAAAGCTATTAAAGTGCCTTAAGTTCCTTGAGGAAAAGGAGCATTTTGGAAGCTTGCATTTTTAAACATATTTGTATTGTTCAGAGGAACATGAAGAGGAATGGGTTTAAAAGCACTCGCAGAACAAAAGAAACAGGATTAGTTTTTCCGTTTGGCATTTAAACCATCCCATTTCAATCATTAAGCCTGGCAAGCATATTGGGCCAGTTCTTCGACTGGTGTAAACTGGTGTAGTACCAAGGAGATTCCTGGAACCAGGTGAAGTGAAGATTTTAATCTTACAGAGGCCTATGGAGCTATGCAGATTTACCTCATCTGAAGATCTGAGGCATTATACAGCATCATAAGTGTGCATCATGCTTTACACACAACATAAAGCTGTGGGGACAAGCGTAATGGGTGAGGTAAAAGTTGGATGCAATATCCATTTGGAGGAAAGCGGGGGGTTTGAAGAGGCCCCGGGGGCACAGCGGTGGTGAAAGTTCCTGACGCCCCCTCTCCACCACTCCTGCCGGAGTACTAGCATCTTTTTTTTTAGAAAAAAAAGCACTGACCGGCACTTTTTCTTTTTACAAAAAAAAAGCACTGCATATTTTACAAGCACAGTTTGAGGATGAATTTATGAAGGCTTTGGAGAAGTCCCAATGTTATGGTAACAGGCTGTATAAATAAGCAGACCAATGGTTTCCAGACATCTTCACTGAATGACCGCATTTTCAGACGTGTAATTTTCCATTACCCTAGACAGCTTGAAAGTCGCTGTTTAAAAGTGGTGCCCTCCATGGAGTGTGACCTCACACACTTTGTACATGCAAGGTCATGCCATAAGAAGGAGGCCATTTTGCTTTTCAAAATGTTGTTCTCTGGACTGGGACCTCACACACATACAGTACGCATATGAGGTCATGCTGAGTGAAGGGGGCCATTTTGTTAAATGGCATCCTCTGCACGGCCAGAATTGTTGTGACCACATCTCCTGATGAAATGACCCCACTTGGGTCACGACCCACAGTTGAGGAACTGCTGAAGTTGACAAATACTTAAGAGGTTTTATCGCCTTCCTTTGTATCACCTGTTGGAGTTCCTGATGCTTAGTGTGAGGATCACAGAGTTTACCCAGCTTTCCAAAGTGTTTTAAGAGCCTTAGAGGAAAAACACTTGAAGTGCATAGTGATGTCATATGATTGGTTTGATGTCTCTCACAGTTTTGAGCACACACATCTGTTTGCTCAAGATTTATTCAGTTTAAAGATCCAAGGAGGCTTTCTGAACATTCATTTTTAAAAACAGCTTTGTGGCTTAGGTCAGATATTTTCTCTGTTCCCCTAAATATTGTATTATTTGGGACTTTAGTATGGAAATGGGACCTTAGCTGTATCCAGGTTTTTCCACTTCAGCTGTTTCTTCCTTACCTGAAGTCATAATCTGGTTTGTGACATCTCAGTTAAAGGCTCTGCTGCAGAATGGATTATCACCTCAGGTGTGAGATAAGCAGCAGGAGCAGATGAGTTACTCAGGAGCAAAGATCTTGTAGTTATAGAAACACCCACCAGTTAAAATTTAGGGAGAAATAGAAAAAGCACCAAGCTGTATTGGCAGAAATGTCTTCAATGGATGTTTTGGGGTTTTTTTGTCTTTGTTTGTTTGTTGTTTTTTCCAAAATTTTCCAGGATGCACCTGTGGCTCTATAAAAAATCAAATGTAGCTGTATTTTATATATCAAAATATATTTATTTTAATAACAAAAAGGAAAAAAAATAGAAACCCTGAAACCCTGTGTTTTTTTTGTTTGTTTGTGTGTGTGTGTGTGTGTGTGTTTGAGCCTATCTATCTATCTATCTATCTATCTATCTATCTATCTATCTATCTAGCTACTCATCCATGTGGGAACCAATGATACTGCGAGAGGTGACCCTCTGCAGATCAAAGGTGACTACAGGGCTCTGGGAGCACGGGTGAAGGAGTTCGGTGCACAGGTGGTGTTCTCCTCGATCCTCCCGGTCAAGGGTAGGGGCCCGAGCAGAGACAGATGCATCCTGGAGGTGAATGCCTGGCTGCGGAGATGGTGTTACCAGGAGGGCTTTGGCTTCCTCGACCATGGGGTGCTGTTTCAGGAAGAAGGACTGCTAGGCAGAGACGGACTCCACCTATCCAGGAAGGGAAAGAGCATATTTGGAAGCAGACTGGCTAACCTGGTAAGGAGGGCTTTAAACTAGGTCCGAAGGGGGAAGATGACCAACACCCACAGGTAAGTGAAACTGAGGGAAACCTGGGGGAAGGGATGGAACTTGGGGGATGCTGGGGCTGTAACAGCAGGAATAAAAGAGAGGGTAGTTGGAACTGGGGGCTGGGGTCAAATAATTGTTTTTTTTTTCCTGATAAAGTCATAATACCTCAGGCGAGTGGGGAAGGAGGACACCGGGAGAAATTGCAAGGGGGAAGATGCAACAGGAGGGAGAATCGACAGGGCAAAGTAGGGCAATGGGCCCAGTATCTTAGGTGCCTGTACACAAATGCGAGGAGCCTGGGAAACAAGCAGGAAGAATTGGTAGTACTGGCACAGACAAGGAACTATGATATAATTGGAATAACAGAAACGTGGTGGGATAACTTGCATGACTGGAGCACTGCCATGGATGGATATAAGTTGTTCAGGAAGGACAGGCAGGGAAAAAGGGGGGGAGGAGTAGCGTTATATGTAAAAGAGCTGTATGACTGCTCGGAGCTCCACTATGAAAGTGGAAACAAGATGGTTGAAAGCTTGTGGGTTAAGTTTAGGGGAGAATGCAACAAGGGGGATGTTGTGGTGGGTGTCTGCTACAGACCGCCAGACCAGAAAGAGGAGGTGGATGAGGCGTTCTATGGACAACTAACAGAAGTTTCCAGATCGTCGCAGGCCCTGGTTCTTATGGGGGACTTCAATTATCCTGATGTCTGCTGGGAAGATAATACAGCAGTGCACTGGCAATCCAGGAAGTTTTTGGAGAATATTGAAGACAACTTCCTAGTACAAATGCTGGAGGAACCAACTAGGGGCCTTGCACCTCTAGACCTATTGCTCACAAACAGAGAAGAATTGATCGGGGAAGTAGAAGTAAATGGCAACCTGGGCAGCAGCGACCATGAGATGGTAGAGTTCAGGATCCTGATCAATGGAAGGAAGGAAAGAAGCAGAACACACACCCTGGACTTCAGAAAAGCAGATTTTGGCTCCCTTAGGGAGCTGATGGGCAGGGTCCCATGGGAAGCTGATCTGAAGGGGAAAGGTGTCCAAGACAGCTGGCTGTATTTTAAAGAAACCCTGTTAAAGGCACAGGAAGATAACATTCCGATGTGCAGAAAGAACAGCAAATATGGACGGCGACCAGTGTGGCTTAGCAGGGAACTCTGCGGGGAGCTGAAACATAAAAGGGAGGCTTACAAGAAGTGGAAGCTTGGACAGATGACAAGGGAGGCGTATAAAGATATTGCTCGGGACTGCAGGGATCAAATCAGAAAGGCCAAAGGACAATTGGAGTTGCAGCTAGCAAGAGATGTGAAGGATAACAGAAAGGGTTTCTATAAGTATATCAGCAACAAGAAAAGGATCAGAGGTGGTGTAGGTCCCTTACTGAATGGGGCAGGCATCCTCGTGGAGGATGATGCGGAAAAGGCTGAAGTACTCAATGCGTTTTTTACTTCAGTCTTCACAGGGCGGGCCAGCTCCCAGGCTCCTACATGGGGTAACGCGGACTGGAGAGGAGAGTGGCCCTCGGTGATGGAAAGTCAGGTTAGGGAACACTTAATGAAATTGGATGTGCACAAGTCCATGGGGCCGGATGAACTGCATCCGAGGGTGCTGACGGATTTGGGGGAAGTGATTGCAGAGCCGCTGGCCATTATCTTTGAGAACTCGTGGCGAACGGGGGTGGTCCCGGAGGATTGGAAAAAGGCAAATATAGTACCTATCTTTAAGAAAGGGAAAAAGGAGGATCCGGGGAACTACAGACCGGTCAGCCTCACCTCAATCCCTGGGAAAATCATGGAGCAGGTCCTCAAGGAATCCATCCTGAAACACTTGGAGGAAAATAGAGTGATCAGGAACAGTCAACATGGATTCACCAAGGGCAAATCGTGCCTGACCAACCTGATTTCCTTCTATGATGAGATGACTGGATTTGTGGATGCGGGAAGAGCCGTTGACGTGATATGATCTGAAGGTTGACTTAAGGCTTAAGTGAACCTTATTAAGTCGACTTAAGTAGACTTAAAACCAGTGTAGATGGGTATGTCTACACTACAGGCTCTGTTAAGTTGACTTCACAAGGTCGACTTAAGTCGACTTTAAGTGTAGACTTCCATTAAGTCAATTTTACAAGGTTGCCTTTAAGTCAACTTAAAGTCGACCTTGTGAAGTCAACTTAACAGAGTCGACTTAATTTAACAAGTGTAGACATAGCCTTGAGTGCCGATGTGACCTCAATGGTCAAATGATTAACTGGTGTAAATTGACATAGTTTCTTCACTTCAGTGGAGGTTTATGATTTGCAGTGCTTACTGATTTGAAAAGCAAGGATTTGGCCCTACTGACTTACATACACATAATTATACTTAGTATACAGGGGATGCGCTTTAAGTTCCACAGTTTTGAAAGATGCTACTGGTTCTGAGGCAATTCCTAGTTTTAAAGAGAATGAATATCTTTGGAAGGAATAGTTTTTAGAGTGCCCCACTATAACCAGAATCAGGCGCAAGGCACCAAACACAGAAAAGTGTTAATACCTCATCAAATTGTAGATTGAGAATGTTTCATGATTCTATAAGAAATTATATTTAGTTTCATACAAAACAAAAGAAATGCAATAGGCAGCATATGCTTCAAAGTCATTTTTCCAGGAGTATGGTACAAAGAAAGGAAAACATGGTGGCATAAATAACTAGAGGCTACTTAGGCAGACTTATTGTACCATATCAATCTTCTTACAACCAGAAACTCTGTGTGGTTCAGGCAGAGATCAATGAAGAGAGAAATATCAAAAATACACACACAAAATAGTCTAAGCCTTGCATTTTACTGCTAACACAATTGTTGACATTGTAAATTGCCTTTTAACATCATAAATGACATCCCACTCATTGTAAAGTAAATCCCGTAGACTTTTATTTGAGATCATAAATTGATTCTTAAGATGTAAATAACCTTCCTCGCATGGTAAAGTAAATCCCACAGCTTTTTATTAACATCATAGGTCACAGAGTGGATCACATTTTGCTATCATTTGTTGGTTTTCATTCAAAAACTACATAAAAAGTCGATTTAAAACTTAGCGAGGGAATAAAACATGGGAATTTGCATTCTTTCAGTTGTGGCCATTCTCATTTTTCTGTTCTTTTGATGAATGTGTGTTGTCAGGATGAGTCAATGGACCTTCATTGTGTTTATTTCCCCTCTGCAAAATAAAATGGCTGAACAAGAGTTCAACAACTCTGTTGTTTTTGTAGGGGCTGAAAAAAGCGACTTACTAAACTGCAAATGATAATGGTGATACCTCCTGTCTTTACTTTCTTTCATTTTGAAGATCTTCTTAAGAAGCTTATGTTATAAAGCAATACTCCTACTATCACAAGATGTGTCATAGTGCCATTCTTAGGCTATGTCGACACTACAAAAAGTTATCGACTTTGTTAAGTCAACTTAACAAAGTGGTGTCCATGGACGTGGACTTAGTCCACTTTGTTCAGTTGACCTAACTGCCCTTTGGTTGACTCAATAAAGTGGACTTAAGCATCCACACTGTGGTTATGTCAACTTAAAGGAGGGTTAGTTCGACCTAACTGGCAGTTCTTATTAAGTCGACCTAAGCTTTCATTAGGTTGACTTAAAGATTTTCTTTAGTCGACCTAATGAAAGCCTGATGTGGACAGGGACTAAGTTAGGTCAACTTAAGCCTCCTTAAGTCGACCTAACTTGCAAGTGTAGACATAGCCTTAGATTGTAATGGCACAGTACTGCTGAGCTCACTGCTGAAATGCACCCGCCTCCATGGTGAGGCAGCGCTAGCTGTTTAACAACACACAGCAAAACTTTAGTACTGTTAGGGCAGGAAGTAAAGAAAAGAAATCAAGGTGAAATGTGCCTTATAAATGTCATAGACAGACAGATGAGAACTGAATTTCAGAAATGTGGTCTATGTGTACCCACAACTCTAACTGCCCACTGTAGGAGTTGTAATTATTCTATCAGGCTGCTGACAGAGAATTCCTTATCTGATGATGCAAAAGAGGCAGTCCAGTTACCCAAACTAGATTTAGAGCTACCACTCTGGGGGCCCAGCTATGCTACAAAATCATTTTTGTGATAATTACGCAACTCCTTCTAAGTACTCTTCTTTCATTATCCAAATGGTATAGTGGTTTATAGCCATATCACTTTCGTTAAAAGCTACAGGAGGAAGTGTTGCCTAGAAGTTACACCAGGAAAATGGATCCCTTTTAGACTAATTTGTTCATTTTCATGGCTCTGCCACCCACATGCTCTGTTACCCTGTAAAAGGTAGTTATATTCTGTGCCTCAGTTTACCCATCACCAAAATGAAGATAATACAGGCTAAACTGTATGCAAGCAAACAATATGTGTTTTAATGCTGCCATATGTGTTTGTATACATCTGGGGTCAGATAATGTAAGCTATGCTTGTAGGATAGGGAATTATGTTGTAGGAAGCAGTTATTCTGAAAAAAAATATTTGAGGGGGTGTGATGGCTATCAGCTGAACATGACCCAGTATACTACTGTGGCCAAAAAAGGATAATGTGATCCCAGGATGCATAAATGAGAATCTCAATGAGTAGGAAAAACTAATTTTATCTTTGTATTTGGCACTGGCTCAAGTGCTGCTGGAATACTGTGTTCAGTTCTGGTGTTCACAGTTCAAAAAGGATGTTGATAAATTGGAGAGGGTTCAGAGAAGAGCCATGAGAATGAGGAAAGGTTTAGAAAATCTGCCTTATGGACTCAAGGATCACCATCTGTTTACTTTAACTAAGAGAATGTTAAGGGATGACTTGATTACAACCCATAAGTACCCACATGGGGAACAAAGATTTCATAGGCTATGTCTACACTACAAAAAGTTAAGTCGACTTTGTTAAGTCGACTTAGTAAGATTGACTTTAAGTCGACTTAAAATCAACTTTACTAAGTTGACTTAACAAAGCGCTATCCGTGGACATGGACTAAGTCCACTTTGTTAAGTTGACCTAACTGCCTTAACAAAGTGGATTTAAACATCCACACTGGGCTTGGGTCGACCTAAAGAAGGGTTAGGTTGACCTAAGAAGGCTTAAGTCGACCTACTTGGTGGTTCTTATTAAGTCGACTTAAGCTTTCATTAAGTCAACTTAAGGGATTTCTTAAGTCAACTTAATGAAAGCCTAGTGTGAATGTGGCTTTGTTTAAATTGATTTAAGCCTCCTTAAATTGGCTTAAACTGCCAGTGTAGACATAATAATAATGGGCTCTGCAATCTAGGAAATACAGGTATGACAACATGACTGAGTGGCTGGAAATAAAAGCTAGATAAATTCAGACTGGAAGTAAGGTCAAAAAATTAACAGCAAGATTGATTAACCATTGGAACAATTTGCCACGGCTCATGGTGGATTATCCCTCACTGACAAAGTAAAATCAAGAGTGGGTGTTTTTCTGGAAGATCTGCTATAGTAATTAGTTTGGGAAATTCTCTGGGTTGGGTTGCACAGGAAATCAGACTAGATTATCACAATAGTCTCTTCTGTCCTTGGAATCTATATTCCACGTGGTACAAATATGATGTACGTTGCACACTGTGTGTTTTACCATGGACTTTTGTGTGGCCAGTTTTTCACACATTGACATATGGTCTGCCAATGAGCTGTCAGTGGATCCAACAGTTAGGAAGTAATACAATTATCTGTTTTGTATACATAGTAGTTTTAAAATACATCCTCCGGGCTCAGCAACAGGGGGGAGGCCATGGTGTATCATAGAAGATGTAGATGCACCCCTGAAAGAAGAATAGGGCATGAGGAAGCAGGAACTACAATTGTAGAGGCTCAGACTGACACAGATATTAATGTATGTTTATAGTTTTTATCCAGATGTGAAAGATAGCATGCTACCATGCACAATATTTAGTGTGTAGTTCAGAATTTTAAATAGACACTTTGAGGATGTTTACAACCACATGCTAATAGACTTAGGAACCTGAGGGTAAAATATTCAAGAGACACTATGTGACTTAGAACTTAAATCCCATTTTCAAGAATAATGTAAGTGCTTAGGACCCACTGAAGGCCAGAGAAGACTTAGAGCTTCTAAGGAACTTTTGAAAATGGACTTTAGACTCCTAAGCCAAATGGTAAATTTATATAAAAAAAAATCTCCTTATCAATGATTGAGCATTCATCTGCCACTAGATTGTCCTCCTACAGCAGGTAGAAAACCTGACACTTATTTTCCCAGACAAATCATTGTTTTTTCCCAGGCTCCTGAGCAATGTAATCCTCTTCATTCTGCCTGGGTCCCTTATGTTGACAGACTTCACTAAGTGACACAGCTCTCTGGCTCAGCTTCCCTTCTCAGGAAGCCAATAAATTCACTTAAAGTCCTCTTGACACTTGACTCAATGATTTCCTCCTCAGGGCTTGTTTATTAGAAAACCTTAAAGTGGCCACAAGAAAAAAAATCCCAAATAAACCAAAGATACTTCTGGTTTTGGGCTCATTTGAAGTTTACAAGCTGTTTTCCTAGCCCCCAAGATTATCTTCTCAATTTGTGTCTATGGAAGGGCCCTAGCCCTCCCCTTTCCAACAGGCAATACTGCCTTTAGGGGTAGACCATCTACCACACCTGGCCACACATCTGGTCAGTGCCTTAGCCTCAAGAGCATTCTTTCTCTGATTATTTTAAGTGATTGCACCACAAAATTAAGACTATTTCTTCCCCTCCAAGTACAAGATACATTGGGCCAAAACCCTCCCTAATGTAAGTAGATACAGCGCTGTTGACACAAACAGAATTGTGCCTCTTAATAGAGGGGCTGAATTTTCCCCCGTATGCACTTATGGTCATATATAGCTGCCTGATATAATGTTCTTATTCATATAATGTAACTGGAAAAGAAAACCCATGTTTTCAAATAACGTCTAAAAAGCATGTTGATCACTGCATCATCAGAAGGATGCTTTACTATTCAAATATTTTAAAGTATCTTTATAAAATTGGCTTGGAGGAGAAAAGAAGATTGCAGTGTGTAGTTGGTCTGACTTTCAAAGTCAGTCTCATTAATCATAGTTAATGCTCCTTGTTATAGCAGATAGTAATTTCTACTTCTTTTAAAGTGACACAGCCCACCGCATGAAAATATTACCGATCCAGCTAATAAAAGTTTATCGTTTCATTGCCTTCTAGCCTTGGGAGCAGCAACTATAAGGATTCAAAGCATATTTATAATTTCAAGTGCATATCTTTTTAACGGAGTCCATCAGTATCCATTTACCGTATTACAATTTGGTGTCATCTTGTATCATAGGATTTTAATTAAACTTGTACTTTCTAAAGGAGTCCTGGTCAATAGGAACATCATTTATGAGTAGGGCTCAGTCTAGTCACTTTTAAAGCTCCCGAAAGAATTTAGATGCCCAGCTTAAAGTCAACAGGACACAGGCATCTAACTCTGTTAAAGCCCTTTTGAATTCTCAAACTCTGAATTTTTGGGAATCCAGACCCTAAGGCAGCTTTGAAAGTCTAAGGGAATGTCTCGAGTGTCCCACAGTTCATAGTAAAGAAGCGTCACTAGCAGTGCACAGAATGCTGCACTGTAACTTAATTGGGAATGAACTGCATGAAGGTCCTCTTTGAGGACTACGCTAGTGCAAACTCGGGACCTTTAAGTTGATGCCCGTAGTGTCCAAAAGTTATAGTGCAACACATTGATGCACAATGACATTCACATCCTCTTAGTCCCAACTGCAAAGCAGTGGAAATGGGCCCTCAGATTTTGTATTTTACTTTTTGGAAGCCAAAAAAGTAAAATAATAAGAAAAATGTAGATGAAGCTTGAGAACCTCCCCCAGTGTGTTCTACACCATTTTAGACAACACACCTGTGAGTGAAACCCTACACTATTGGTTTGGCAAAGCTGGCAAAACCCAGACCAGAGTGACTTTCTGATGAGAGCAGCAGGGGTTTGTCTACATGGAAAGTTTGTGAGCAGCAAGATTGAATGTGAATTTACAGCTTACTCACTGCTTTGCATAAGCTCCCTATGTGGACATACACCAAATACATATTACATGTAAAAATAGCACATCCTACTTGCTCCCTCAAACTGTACACCAAGGGGTAGGTTCGTGAGGATTCACCAGACGCAGTCAAATACCATTGAAAAGATGGATGATTTTTATTGAATGCCAGGATGAATAAGCGTGAGCAAGCAAAGCAAAGTAATAAGTGGTGAGAGCTTATGTCCCTTCAGCAGCCGGGGACCCTTGACCACTATGGACGACCCCGAGGAGGTTCCCGAGGCACCGTGGTCCTAGGTTACCGAGGCAGCCTGGCCCATGGTCCTACAGCGAAGTCCACAGGTTTCCAGGGACTATGCTAACATATAGATGATCGGGTGATCAAGCCCACTTTCCCTTCACACGCTCAGGCCCAAGGCCAAAGTTGCTTGAAGGAACAGATAAAAGGCGTACATCACAGCCAAGCCTTGCAAAACAGCAAAAAAACAGCAAAACACCTTATATCGGGTCCCAGCCGGTTCCCACGGGAGACTGGCTCCAGTTGGCACTCTGAGCATGAAGCCTAGCATCAGTTCACAGTTGGGTTGCTTATGGGGGTGGGATGTGAGCGCCACTGCCTGTCCATCACAAAATCTTCCACTTTAGCCCTACACTACTGCATACTAAAAATGCCTTTGTATGCTTTACCTTAATATATTTTAAAGTGTACTAAGATAAACTGTACAAGAGCCTTTCAGTGTGTCGTAAACACATCCAGGTAGATAGTTAGTATGGAGTAGAAAATGCACTGAAAATTCCCATCTTGGCTTGCTGCACACAAACTTCCCATGCTGGGCTTCTTGTCCAAGGTAAAGTTTTCAAAAGCACCTAAGTTATTTAGGAGCTCAAGTCCCATTTTCAAAAGTGGCCTCAGGCCTTGTCTATACACAGAAACATCACTAATTTAACTAAAAGTGGTTTACCAAACTTCCGGTTTAAACAGAGTTTAAAGCAGGTGTAACAAATTTTCTTCTCTACTTTGGTGGGTCCCACATTTCCCTGTAGCGGTGAGTCTGTTTCCCGCAGTGCTCCAGGCCTAGATCTTTTTCCTCCTTTGGGCAGGGTTTTTTTTTTTCCTTCCCCCAATCTTTGTACTGGTGGGGCTCTTCCTGAGCTGTGTTCTGCTACGTCTCCAGAACTTTCTGCTTTCCAACCACACCTTGCCTCCTTTCACACACTCCTGTAGCTCTTCTCACTCTCACACTCCAACCACACTCTGTCACACAGGTTAGCCCTGGTCTATACCATGGGGGGATTTTGGCGGCAGTCAAAGGGAAATATGCAGGTTACTTAAAATAATTTACGTATTTCTCTTTGACTGCCTAATGCCTACTTACTAGGTTATCTTCAGTGTGCGGAGTTAATGGAAAATGCCTTCCTGTCGAGTCAGCGCAACGCTACCTGGTGGGATGGGCTTCATGGATAGACTTCCTGATTGGCTTAGCAAGTCTACACAGACCCGCTCAATTGATTGGGAAGAATTGGGTGCATTTGCTGCCATCAGTGAAGACAAGCCCTTAGTTTGTGAAATAAGCCACTCTCAACCAAAGTATGTCTAAATACAAACTAGTACCAGACTTACTTAAATAGGTTTATAAACACACCCTCACTGAAATCACTGTAAATTTATGTGTAGATAAGACCACAGACACTTTGATTTTTAATGTATTAAAACGGCATGTGTTGTTTTTTCCTCACTGCTAGTGCACCTACAACATATCATTTGCCGAGGTCAACACATAGTTCATCACAAGCTAATGCTACTTCAAGCATCATCAAGTAGGAGATTCTACATATAGTATTTTCCAATATATCTAAAGGCACAATCATAGAGCAGCCGTTTATGTTGATAACTAGCACCAACTTGCACTTAATCTGTTTCCAGTGGTATGATCTGCCGGGCATTCATGGACATTGTGTGCCACAGGCCTGGGTTTCTGAGTGCTGGCGACAGAGCACCCCATTAGTCATTTTTCAAGTCGACTTAAGCCAGTGTAGACCTGGAGTAGCCCTAAGTTGACACAGGGGGAGCCTGGCATGCCCCCCACAGGGCAGGGCACAGCCCTGCCCACCCTGCCCCTATGCCCTGCCAGGGTCCCTGTCCCCCTTTGCCCCATTGTACCAAGGTACAATGGGGGAAAGGCTGAGCCCCCTGGCACTGGGGAAGAAGTGTCCCTCCTGCCCCCGTGGAGCTTCCCTAGGTCCCCCTAGCCCCTAGAAGTTGACCTAGGCATCCAGTGTGGATGCTGTAGGTCGAATTTGTAAGTTCCCTCCTAAGTCGACTTTAAATTTAGGTGTAGACATGCTAAGTTGACTTAACTAAGTCGACTTAAAGTCGAGTTAGTTAAGTCGACTTAGCTAAAGTTTACCTACATTTACAAGTGTAGACATAGCCTTAGATATTATCATGATGGGGGCCATCTGATTACACAAAGTCACCCAGGACATCCCAGAAGCAGGGAATTGCACCAGATCTTCCAAAATCTAGGCTAGTACCATAACCGCTGGACAATTATTCCTCTAAGAATAGTATGCTCCTCTGCATATGTTTGCAAAGAATATCTGCATAAGGTAGTCTATGGTCACAATAACCATAGACTGCCATCTGCATAGTGTCAAAGGGTATGTCTACACTTGCAACTTAGGTCGACTTAAGAATGCTTAAGTCAACCTACAGAATGCCGCGTCCACACTGGCCACTTATTAGGTCGACTTAAGCACTTCCTTAAGTCAACTTAATAACTTCCCCTCTTTCGGGTGACTTAATGCATAAGTCAATTTGTTAAGTTGACTTAAAACCGATGTGGATGGGGAATAGTGCTAAATTGACCTTATTAAGTCAACTTAATGCCAGTGTGGATGGCTATGTCTATACTACAAGCTCTGTTAAGTCAACTTAACAAGGTCGACTTAAGTTGACTTAAAGTGTAGCCACCCTGTTAAGTCAACCTAAAAAAGTCGACTTTAAATTGACCTTGTTAAGTCGACTTAACAGAGTCGACTTAGCTTTTCAAGTGGGATTCTAAATTCTAAGCTCAGTGCTTTATGTACTGGGTCAGCCTCTTTGACTATGTCTACACTGGCAAATTAAGTCGACTTAAGGAGGCTTAATTCAACTTAAATTAAGCTGCGTCTACACTAGGCTTTCATTAAGTCCACTTAAGAAATTCCTTAAGGAGACTTAATGAACTCTTAAGTCGACTTAATAAGACTGCCTATTTAGGTCGACCTAACCCTACTTAGGTCGACCTAACCCTTCTTTTGGTCGACCTAAGCCCAGTGTGGATGTTTAAGTCCACTTTGTTAAGTCGACCTAAAGGCAGTTAGGTTGACTTAACAAAGTGTATTTAGTTCATGTCCATGGACAGCACTTTGTTAAGTTCACTTAATAAGGTCGATTTTAAGTCGACTTAAAGTCAACCTTATTAAGTCTACTTAACAAAGTCAACCTAACTTTTTGTAGTATAGACATAGCCTTTCATATTTCCTGAACCACAGAAACCTTCCTGTCAAAAATATTTTCAAAACTCAGATATTCCTACAAATTATTTTGTTGTCAACAAATGACATTTTAGAACCAGAAAACAATGGGTTGAATAATTTCTGACAAGATCTACACCTGAATGGGGTTGCTTCTTTAAATATCCCTTTTCTAGACTATTTTTGGCCTCTCTCTGTACACAATTATGTATATGGCAAATGCATTACCAGGCTGCATTCAGAATTGAGTCCTCACTGTGCAATGGGATGTAGAAAGAGTAAAGACAGATGGAATACACGCAGTCTAAGTAAATCAAGATGCAACAAATTGGTGTAATAAACAATTGGAAGAAATGAATATGGGCCTGAAGAGGAAACAAGAATGAGTGTTAATGTGCACAGCTAGATACTTTTTATTTGGTTGATTTTTAAAATGAAAGATAACATATAACTTAACAAATAAGTAAGATAAATGCTCACTTTCCACCTGCATACAGAATGAGTCACTGCGTTGCCAGTCCTTGCAATTTTCTTATGATTTCCAGTGTTTTCTTTAGAGCTCTAGCTCCTGGACTCTTGGGATTACAGGAGAATCTCATCTTTTATTTTAAAAGTCCCAAGTTTCTACTCCAATGGTTGCAGAGAATAGCTTGATAATGTGATCTTGGATGACTCAAAAATCATACGGCTGATAAAAAGAACTCTGCTTTCAATTTTTTAAAATATCTTTTGATTGGGGGGTATCAGTTGTGATTACTGACTGGTTGGAATTGACAGTTGCAAACTGCGTAGGAAGTCTCTGATTGTCACCTTGAACAACACGGCACTAACAATGGGTTTTCTAGAAGTTTTGTTTCAGTGCATATTCTGAAGGCTTCTAACTATGGCCCAAGGTCTAAAGTCCAGGTGGTTTTCCAGTGAAGTTGTCAGGGACAGTTAATTGCAGTTCTGGGACCTAAGATGGCTCTGACAGATAACTGAGGCTCTGAAACTGCAAATACTTAGATAAGTGCTTCACTTTTTGTATAGTTCTGTTGACTCCAGTGGTTCTATGCATGTCCCCACAGTGTTTGTAAGTTTGAAGCCTTAGATTTGATTAATTTAGTATTACCATTGCTGTTGTTACAACACTCTCCAGAATCTCCGTTCCATTTTCTTGGGAGCTGTCCAAATACATAGTAAGAGCCGGTTCCGGTTCCAAAGAGGTTCTGGGATAAGAGGATAGACAGCAAGTGAATGTAAAAAAACCCCAAAAAACCACAAATGGGAAAAGTGGGGTAGCTGGAACATTTCTGTGTTTCCTTCTTTCAAAGAAGAAGGGGTCAGATTGTGTTTTCAGTTACACTGGTGTAAATTCAGAGTAATTCCAGAAGTTAGTGGAATGGCCCAGGACAGACTCACCAGCAAATGGCACATATTTTGTCTCTTTCTCTTTCAAAAATCTTAGCAATAAATGTCTGAATGGTAAGAGGTTCTCAGGATTTCAAATACATGTGCTTCCATTTATGCTCTCACAAACATCATTATATCATGTACTCTGATTTTTGCCTTCATAGGTGCCATTCTCAATTGCATAGATTGGTTCTGAGTGACCATCTTGGTTGACAAATGTGATTTAAGTGGGCCAAAGGCATTTTTTCTGGAGTAGGGAAACAACATCTCCAATGCAGAAGTCTGCACAGTGCCCAGATGGTCTGTCAGATCTGAGTTATTTGTATGGAAGTTAAAATTTAAGTGATTTACATTGTCATTAATATGATTAGTTTTTTCTTTGTGATTGTCCAACAATAATGGGAAAAGCAATGGGGATGACAGATTGTTTTTACTGCTGTCATAACAAGTTTTGAAAATAATTGTCAGGCTTTCCTTCCGGCAGGGTCACGCCAATCAATTATGGGACGTTAGAAAGGCACTTCTTGGTATTAAGTTAAATATCTCAGTCATAGGTTGGTGGCCTATTGCAGGAGTGGATGGGTGAGGTCTTGAGGCCTGCATTTTGCAAGAGGTCAGACTAGATGATCGTACTGGTCCCTTCTGACCTTAAAGTCTATGAGTATTAAATATAGAAATAGGATTTCACCTGTGGGCCTACCTCTGCAAGTCGACTTAATTTGCCCTGTGTCTACACTACAGTTAAGTTGACTTAATTTGCCCTGCGTCTATACTACAGTTTCACTACACTACAGACTTTTTAAAGACGAATTAAGCCAGTGTAGCCCTGGGGTAACCCTAAGTCGACTTAGGGCTACCCCAGGACTACACCAATGCCCTCCCTGCTGGGGGGGGCACAGGGGGAGCCTGGCATGCCCCCCAAAGGGCAGGGCAGAGCCCTGTGTGATGTTGTCTGGATTTAGGGAAGCAGTTATGATATTATTTTCTATTCCTATAGCATAAATGCTATAATCCAGAGGAATTATGTCATGTTTGGTATCAATAGAAAGGTAGTAATTAACTTTTAAAACCAAATTAACTTGTAAAACCATTGTGTCCGTAATTAACTTGTAAAACCATTGTGTCCTTAATGTTTAGGAATTTTCAAGGTAGAATGGTCCCAAGGAGTAACCTGATGAGCCATTAAGGACATAAGGAATACAACCATTGTGTCCTTAATGGCTCATCAGGTTACTCCCTGGGCCCATTGTAGCTGGCACATTCCTTAACATTAAGGACACAATGGTTTTACACACACGCCTGTCTCAGGCATTTCAATAAAATCACATAAGTTAAAGTATAAATATAACACCAAATTCCTAACTAAACTAACTTCTAATATAAAGACAATTCCTAGACATAAACTATATAATCATTCCCAGCAAATTACTACCTTTCTATTGATACCAAACATGACATAGTTCCTATGGATTATAGCATTTATGAGATATGAATAGAAAATAATATCATAAATGCTTCCCTAAATCCAGACAGCATCACACCCTGTCCACATGCCCTGCCAGGGTCCCTGTCCCCCTTGCCCCATTGCACACAAGGGGTTCCCCCCCACATCACTGTGGACCCACCCAAGGTCTCCCTAGCCCCTAGAAGTCGACCTAGGTGTCCAGTGTGGATGCTCTAGGTCGACTTTGTAAGTTCCCCCTTAAGTTGACTTTAATTTTAAGTATAGACACACTAAGTCGACTTAAAGTCAACTTAAAATTACAAGTGGAGACATAGCCTGTATGTCCAAGGCTTGCAAAAGCATACGCTTTGCTATGCAATCTTTAAATATGGAAAAAATAGCACTTGAGGACTACCACTAGGAATAAAAATCTGCATTGTCTATTTTGGTCCAGTTTGTATGGGTATACAAGAGAGCAAGGGAGCATAAGATCCCTTCTTATTCCCCTGGTGTATTTCCTGTGCTGGATGGAGAGCTGTCCCTCCGAGGTCAATATGTCCCCACTTTGCATCTCTGAGTGGAAGTAAGCAGGAAGAGGTAGGGAATAGATAAAGCCTTGCCCTACTACCAGGGGGAATCCAGAAGGCAGATTATGAATTGGAAGGTTTAGGAGTTAAAACATGCCTCTCAGTCTGCACTCAGTGCAGAAAAAAACAATATGCTCTCTCCCAATAAAGGCCTGTAGCAAAGCTTTGTTTTATCCCAATATTTCTAGTATGTCCATTACTGCAGAATCTGAGCACATCCGCCATCAGCTATGAAAGCCTACCACTTTCTAAAACCAAAGCCCTTTTTGATAACATAAAGTTTCTAACATCTATATGGCATATCAACATTAACTGTGTAGGCAAAATGTTTCAGTGCTGAGTTAGAAAGAAAAATAGTTTATTAAACTAAAGTAACATTAATTTAAAAAGGTTTTAAGATGACCAGAGAATAAAACATCATGAATGTGTGTGTGTGTGTGTGTGTGTGTGTGTGTGTGTGTGTGTGTGTGTGTGTGTGAGAGAGAGAGAGAGAGAGAGAGAGAGAGAGAGAGAGAGAGAGAGAGAAAAGTACTTTATTGGCAAAGGCATTTTCTGAACCATTCTACCATTTGTAGACCCACAGATATTTTATTATGGCAAAATGACATTGTAGGTCATTAGAACAGAAGCCAAAATTATTAACTTGTTTTCCTCTCAGTCTAAGAGGCTGGCATAACCACTGAATGTCCAGAACTTCATGAAATAGGAAGGAGGGATTCATTTTGCAGATTTCAAACTGCCAAGCCACTGACATTTGATGATGATGACGACGTATGTTCTATGGCTGTCATAATATCTCAAAACCTCTACCAACTTGAGAACTGCTCCAGAACACATTCAATTTCCTGCCAACATAATACTGACTCTCTTCCAAAGCGATATGAGCAATTGCGGAGATTGCATATTCAATCCAAATTGCCTTCATCTTCCATTTTCATCCTGTTGTGGTTATTGAATAGTTTAAATGTCTTACGTCATTTAACCCTGGCAAGCACTTTGGGGTGTGCCTTGTAGGAAAGACATTCCATGTAGATGTCTACTGTGTTGTATTTTTTCCACTTTGTATATTAGAGTTGGGCATAAATAGCAAAGTGTGGATCCAGATTTGAACTCTTACAAAGTATGGGGGGTTACGTTTCCAGGATCTTGGTTATGTGTCCTCTCTTGCCCTCTATATTTTTTTCTTACCTAGGGACCAACACCTTGATCTTTATAGGGTACATTCTCACAAGACTGTAACACAACCTTTGTTTTTGCCCACACAAAATTTACACCTGCATTTTATGCCTGCAATAATAAGCTGAGGACACAAAATTAGGCTAATGACTGCCTGTTTATTTGATTTGTCTCTGCTATGAGGTATCTATAGGCAAAAAGGCTTAGATACAGGATGAATGTTTCTCTCTCTGTTTGCCCCCCAGAGGTAGATTAAGATTTATTGGGGTCTAGGCACAAAGAACATTTCGACCCCCAGTATCTTGGGCACCAGTGGCTCACCTACTTCACAGCTTCAAAGAGAAACTGCAGAACTTGAATGTATATGTAAGTTCAACTAAGTTGCTTTAGGGTTAAACAGGGACTACAATTTTTTTTCTCATTACAACAGGTGATTTGAACTCTCCTTCCTCTATATGCTGTTCCCCAGTATTTGAATCCTAACATCTATTTTGATTTGCTGTTACAGCCTGATCTGATCCTATGTCATACACTTTCCTGCATTTAATTTCCTCCCATTCCATAAGTTTCCCATCTTCAAAACGTCTGATGAAGTGGGTTTTCTCCCATGAAAGCTCATGCGAGAAATAAATGTGTTAGGCTATATCTACACTCGTGCAATTAGGTCAACTTTGCTAAGTCGAATTAACAAAGTTTACTTTAAATCAACCTTGTTAATTCGACTTAGCGCGTCTACGCTATAAATTTAGGTCAATTTAAAGTCGACCTTGCTAAATCAACTTAGAGCATCTACACTAGATGGTTAAGTCAACTGGCACAGGCTAGGTCAAACTAGGAGTGGTGCATGGTGGGAAGAATGGCATGTGGCACCCGAGAGGTGCGCCCCTTCCCCGGCAACCCCTTTAAAAGAAGAAAGGAACTCAGCAACTTTGCTATTATGCCTGGCTACATGGGGACTGAGCAGGTCATGGACAGGAGCAGGAGCAGGGTGCAGGAGGGGGGTGGGCAGGGCTGTGTTTGGCCCTGTGGGTGGGCACGTCAGGCTCCTGCTGTGCCAGGAACCCTCGGATGGAAGTCAGTAGGGGAGGTCCAGAGGCCATTTAAATTGATTTAGGGCTCATCCATGTCTACACTGGCTTAATTCGACTTAATAAAGTCGAATTAAGCATTAGTTTGAAGTAAAACAAGTCAAACTAACTTTTCCTTAATTCGACTTAAGAGGAAGCTTAAGTCGAATTAAGGAAAGACCAGTGTAGTTGCAGAATAAATTAAGTCAACTTAAACCTGCTTAAGTCGACTTAATTTACAAGTGTAGACACACCCTTGGTCTTTAGGGTTATGTCTACACTAGAAAAAGTTAGCTTGACTTTGTTAAGTCGACTTAACAAAGTGGACTATCTATGTGTGAGTGAATTATAATGTTTTTTCATGCCACTTTGCTTTTTCATGTTTCCCACTATATCTCTGTGTTTCACACACTTTATCAGTAGTATACAGAGGGAAATACTACAAATAACCAGTTTACAAACAAAATCTTCAAGATACTTAAATTCTGAATAATAAAATAAATATCTGAAATTTGCATTTTCTTGTCAAATACGCATTATTGCATATGAGGACAAACCGAGAAAAAGATGATAGGCATAATTTTTCATAGAAATGTAGTACTTGAAAGGACATCAAAAGATCATCTAATCCAACCTCCTGCACTGGGGCATGATCAAGTATACCCAAACCTTTCTGATGAGGGCTTATCTCACCTGTTCTTAGAAATCTCCAATGACAAGGATTCCACAGCCTCCTTCAATAACGTATACCAGTGCTTAACTATCTTTATAGTTGGAAATTTTCTCCTAATATCTAACCTAAATCCTCCTTACTGCAGATTAAGCTGACTATTTCTTTTCTTCTCAGTGGACATGAAGAACCGTTGGTTACTATCAACTTTCTAACAGTCCTTAACATATCTGAAGACTATTATCAGATCACCCACTCAATCTTCTTTTCTCAAGAGGAAACATTTCTAGTATTTTTTATTATTATTATTATTATTATTATTATTATTATTATTATTAAACTTTCCTCATAGCTCAGTTTTTCTAAAAAAAATTCTCATTTTCTGTTGCTCTTATTTGGACATTTTCCAATTTGTCTACATCTTTCTCAAAGGCGAAAATTGTACACAACGCTCAAGTGAAACCTCACCAAGCTTGGTGGAGTAGACCATTTCTTTCCACCTTTTACATGTGACACTCCTGGTAATATACCATAGAATAATATTAGGTTTTTTGCAACTGCATCACATTGTTGCCTCAGATTCGGTATAAAGTCTTTTATAACCCTCAGATCCCTTTCTGCAATATTACTGCCTAGCCATCTATTCCCCATTTTGTATTTATACATTCTGATTTTCTTTCTTCCTAAGAATTGTGCATTTGCTGTTATTGAATATCCTCTTGTTGATTTCAGATTAATTCTCTAATTTTTTAAGGTCATTTTCAATTCTAATCTTGTCCTCCAACATGCTTGCAATCCCTCCCAGCTCAGGGGTCATCCACACATTTTATATCATATTCTGGAGTCCATTATCAGTCATTAATGAAAATGCTGAAGTGAAGCAGACCAAAGCATGATCTCTGCTGGACCCCACCATATAGATTACCCCCAGTTTGACAATGGATCATCATAACCACTCTGACGAAGTGGGATTTTCTCCCACGAAAGCTCATGCGAAAGCGTCTGACGAAGTGGGATTTTCTCCCACGAAAGCTCATGCGACTGACCTGATGCTATGTCATACACTCCCCTTCATTTAATTTCCTCCCACTCTGTAACTTTCCTATCTTCAAAGCGTCTGACGAAGTGGGATTTTCTCCCACGAAAGCTCATGCGATTAATAAATCTGTTAGTCTTTAAAAGTGCCACAAGACTCTGTACTCTTTCAATAGGATCTTTCAATCAGTCATGCACCCACCTTATAGAATTTCATCTATACAACTTTTCTTTAGTTTGCTTATAAGAGCATCATGTGAGACTGTGTCAAAAATGTTACTGAAAACAAGATATAGCATGTTGATTCCCTTCTACCCCCTATGGAAGTAACCCTGTCAAAGATGGAAATTAGGTTGTCATCATTTTGACAAGTCCATGCTGGCTATTGCTTATCACTCTATTATGCTCTAGGCCGGGGTATGTCTACACTTGCACCTTAAGTCGACTTAACAGAACCACTAGTGTAGACATAACCAAGGTGCTTACAAACTGAGTGTTTAATAATTTGTTCCAGTATTTTTCCCATATTGAAGTTAGAATAACTCTTATGTAATTCCCTTCGTCCTCTTTCTTCTTTTTAAAAGACAGGTACTATGTCTGTCCTTCTCCAGTTCTGTAGAACCTCACTCACTCTCTACAAGTTCTCTGATAATCATTAATGGTTCTGAAATTGCTTCAGGTAGTTCCTTAAATACCCAAGGATGAATTTTATCAGACCTTGCTGACTTGAATATGTTTAACTTAGCTAAATATTCTTTAAACTGTTCTTTCCCTATTTTGGCTTGTGTTCCTTTTCCCCTGCCATTAATATTACTTGTGTTAAATATCCAGTCAGAATTTACTTTTTTTGGAGACTCAAGCATAATAAGCATCAAACATTTCAGCCTTCTTGAGGTCATCCGTTACTAGCTCTCCATCCCTACTGAACAGTAAATGACACTTTTTTAAATCTTTCTCTTGCTCCTAATGTATCTTCTCATTGTCATTTATGACCTTTGTGAGATGTGACTTATTTTTGTCCCCTATCCTTTCTGATTTTATCCCTATACCCTTATGCAATACTTTCGTATTCATCTTTAGGATTTGTCCAGGTTCCCACTTTCTGAAGAATTTTATTAATTATTATTATTATTATTATTATTATTATTATTTTCAGGTCATTAAAGAGATCTTAATGGAGACATATTGGCCACTTACTGATCTTCCTACCTTTCCCTCACAGTGGAATAGTTCATTGCTGTTTGTTGTAGTTTGCCTTTCATGTTGTCTCTTTGACAAATTGCCAACTCTCCTGAAATCTTTTTTTTCCCTTTGATTTTCTTCCCATAGGAACCTATCTACCAGTTCTCTGAGTTTGTTAAAGTCTGTTTTTTAAAAATTCATTGTCTTTATTCACTCCTTCTCTCCTTTCATTAAAATCATAAAATATTTCATTTCATGATCACGTTCACCTAGGTTTCTTTCTACCTTCAGATTTCCTAATAACTCCTCCTTATTAGTCAGAATCAAGTTTAAAGTGGCTGACCCTCTCACCCCGCACCACTTCCAGTTATTGTCTGGTTATTTTTGATACTATATTGCATGCAACCCCCCAAAACCAGGACTTGTTTGTGCATTTAATATCAAGACACCCTGAAATTGCCCTGGCAATGTAAAGAGGTCTTGCAGTGGGAATTAATCACATTTACATTCCCTATAAGGCCCTTTTATACTGTTAAAATGGTGTCAAGAGGTCATAGTATAAATCAAAACTAAATCCTATCTTCAGATCAAGGAACAAACTTTTAATGGGACTTTTTTTTATTATTTCAAGGATTAAACACTAAAAAAATAAATATGAGTTAAAGAAAATTCTTCCTTACAATAATAGTATCTTACTTTTTATAAAGGACCTTTCACCTACAAGTGAAGGAATATTTCATCTACTATTGAAACACATTTGAGGAATGAGTGGAGGTGGTAGCTTCTTATTAGCAACCCTTCATGCAAGCCTATAAATGGAGGTGAGGAAGAATACTATATCCATTTGAAGCATAAGGGGCAATTTAAGTGGACAGAATACACCAATCCAAATAACAATTTATGTGAGACATCTTATATGACCAAATTGCTAATGCAAAAAGTGATGTGGCATCTTCACTAACCATAGATAAGCAAGACTTCTGGTTTATGTTTCATTCTAAGGATAAATTCCATGAACACATATCCTCAAACATCATGCCCTGACATTGATTCACTGTTGACTCAGAGGAAAAAGCTTTATTTACTGAATCATCAGTACATATCTATACACAATCCTGGGATTTCTTGGAGGTCTCCAGTAATGAACTTCCACCGTGCTTAACTTGAAAGATACAAGATGATAGGACTAGGTTGCGAGGATTCAGAAATGATTTCCAAACAATTTAGACTGAGTAAAATGAAAGGGGTAAGGGGAATCTACCAAAATCAGGGTAGCAAAACAGAAGTATTTATTAAAAATTAATGATATATGATGTTGCTAATGGGAAGTAGAGATTCAATTCAAACAGACAGATATTATCTTTCTGATGCATGGCAAATTTTATTGCACAATCAACATTAAGATCCTCTTCCAGCATCTATTTTTATCTCTATGCTTTTAAATCAAACCCATTAACTTGTCATGAATTTTAAGGCATATGTTATGTTCTGTCAGGAACAATTATGTATCAATAAAGTGCATAAAAACTTGTACAGGGATAAATATTTACTGTAATCAATCACACTTGGCTGAATTAAAAAGTTTCATTTGCCCTTATTATTTCCATAGGTAAATTAGGGGCAACTCGCAATGAAATGACTGGCAAACTCCCATTGTTTGTAATTTGATTAGGACGGTCCCAGGATTCAAATTATCTTTGTGTCATTTGTCTATAGAACATATTTGGAAATGCTTTTCTACACTTGTACAGGTGGGAATACACCACACCTCACTAAACCATGGCAAGGGATCAAATTACACTTCAGAATAAGAGATTTAGGCTGAAATCAGTCACTGTGCATGCATGGGGATTTGACTAAAGGAAGGCCATTGCAGAAACATGGATTTATTACCTGAACACTATGCTACATAAACAAATCACATCAACTCAAATACCACTTAATGTTGTTAAGACATGATAATGTCCCTACCTGGCATGTCATCTCCAAAACCGAAGGACTTAAAAGTAAGGATATGATTATTCAGGGACATTATACACCATATAGGACATCATCCACGTAACAAATATCTACCCAGCAGGCCAGATTATTGGCCCCACCTGTGGCCATTTTTCCATAATGCCACTCCATGGATGACGATGGTGATGATTGTGGAGATACCTAAGATCTCCAGTCATGCACCAGGACCCCTTTCTGAGAGGCACCGTAAAAACTGTCCTTGCCCTGAAGACCTTACAGTCTAAGTAGGGAGCAAGTTGGGGCAAGTAAAGTTTATGAAACTCCACTCAATCACCAGCTAGTGCAGCAATCCTATGGGGACCTTTTCTACTGATGTAATTTATGATGCTCTTAATTACACCAAGGGTCACATTGGGCCCCAACCTGTCCAAGCCTGGGGAAGTGGAAAAGTAGCTTAAAATTATTTCCCCTTCTTCCTCTTATCAGCTGCATCATGTCAGTTAAACAGAACTGGAACCTCGTCCATTATTACCACTTGCAAAGAAATGCATATTTAATCACACCTTCAAAGGCAATGGGGCTACTCATGAAGTTACAGTTATATACATGCCCTCGTGGTTTCCTGGGTAGGCATCCTAATGTTTACATATACTAGTCATTTCTGCTCTACCTTAACATGACAAAAATATTAGACAAGGCAAAATTAAAGGATTAAGCAGAGTTTACTAATCGTGAGGTGCACAATTTTAGTTTGGAGCTGAAGTTTTCTCTTTCTTTCTTTCTTTCTTTCTTTCTTTCTTTCTTTCTTTCTTTCTTTCT
>ML685901.1:971722-1173096 GCA_007922175.1 Pelusios castaneus
TCTTTCTTTCTTTCTTTCTTTCTTTCTTTCTTTCTTTCTTTCTTTCTAAAAAAAGAAAAAATGAGGGCGGTTGATTTTAGAGCTCTCAGTTTTCCAATAATAATTCAAAGCTTTTGGAAGAAATCTTTGATGAAAATTAAAAATTGCTTTTATTGAAATTTTCCACAAACCAAAAAGAATTTCTTATAGCTTTACTAAATAATGCATGAGTTGGGTTCAAGAAGTAATTATAATTGAGCCAGACAGTGTAAAAGTAGGTTATTATCTTTGGAAGATAAATCTTATCAAAATCTAGCTCAGTAATTTTACATTTTGGACAGGGACTGGTGAAAGAAAGAAAGAAAGAAAGAAAGAAAGAAAGAAAGAAAAGATTTTAGTCAAAAAGGATCAGTTAAAGACCATGAAATTCAGAGAAAATATCCAGAGGTTCAGTGAAGATAATTCAATGCAAATTTCTACTCAGCATAGAAGTGGTAGCTAAAAAAGCAAACAAAAATCTGTAAACAGAACAAAGAAACAGAATAAAAATACTGAAAATATCGTTCATTTTAAACTGCACATCTGAAAATAAGATCACTTATTTAGAAGCTTAAACATGAAATTAAGAATCCCATATTATTTATTTTTTACACCCCTAGGATTTGAAAATCTAACTACCCTCTCCATCTTTGAGGATTCATTCCCCTTATTTCCATTTATTTAATAAACTAAAAATATAAAAAAATCAATAGATATATAAGAAAATCAAGCTCTCATCAATCAAGTGGATTTTTGTCCCTATTTAGATCTCAGCCCCAGAAAAGCACTATTGCTCCTGAAAAGTGACAGGTTTGCCTTGTTTTCCATTTGTTTTGTGCTGCTAGTGTAATACAAAGCAGGCAAAATGGGGCCAAGGATTTGGCCCAGTCAGTACGGAGAGAACACTGGGGAAATATCCAGTCATGGTAGCAAGTTGCACTCTGCTATAACACAGATGTGAACGTACACACTCACCACCATCATCATCATAATGCCCTTCCTCTTGAAGTGCAATTGGTCATGTTACAGAAAAAGGGAACTTCTGTATGATGTTCACTGTAGCAAGCAACCCACATTCCATTCCATTTCCCCTTAAGTCTAAGAAGAGTCAGCTGTGCTTCAAATCACAGAGTAATGGGTTCTCTTGGGCTCATCAGCTGATTACGGTCTAGGACTTACTAAGTCTTTTCCACTGACAGGCCCTTGAAAGAAAGAGCTCTTTGTCCAGGTGCCATCTTCTCTACAGTGCCTTAAATCTGATGACCTGTGACGTTTTAAGCAAGCAGAGGAATATTGAGAGCAAATCGGTCATAGTCACTTTATCTGTTTATTTGTAGCCTCTCATATTGTGGGACCCCAGTGCCCTGGCTCCCTGCATTAGTGCTAACATGAGTTACCAATCAAGTCACATTACACCAGATAGGTGTTTGAAAACACTGTCACACACAGGCTAAGATGGATGCTTGGCTAATATAAAATCAGCTTATTAAAGTGGAGCCTTTTAAAAGGAGCTCTGAGATCAACCTGGAAAAAATTCCAATTGTGCAAACCCAAGAATTTGGGGGGACTGATTCTTATCTTACTTCATAACAATGTAAATCAGAAATAAACAAGAGTCCTGTGACACCTTAAGCACTAACAATTTTTTTTTTACATTTGTGGGAACGGGACAAAATCACATACAAACACTTTATGTCCCCTGTGCAAATGTGGAAAGTAGAAGTGTTTCTGGCCATTCCCTAAAAAAAATTGAAAATGGCTTCCCTGTGTAATAAAGAAAATGCAGATCCTTCCAAAGGGGCAATGACATAGCAGGAAAGATGCTTTTGTGGTTATGAGATTATCCTGGGACTCAAGATATCTAAATTCGCTGAATGCTCCCCTCACATCACCTATACCCCAGATACCAGCCAGCAGTCCCCACTTATCCCGATGATGCCCACACACATTCCAGGAGCCCTGACATACACTACACTTACCTCTGCCCACGTCTCAGACCCATCACCTCCAAGTTCCCTCATTCACCCCAACATTGCCACCATCACACCCACACTCCCCAAACCCCAGCAACCCTCACTCACCATACAGTCCACCAACAACTCATCTACAGTCCCACACCCAACATCCCCAAGCCTTCATGGCCACTCACCTGTTTTCTGTTCTCCCCACTGCCTAGCTCAGTGCTCTACTTACCTTTGTGAGCTAGTGTGTCTCCTCCTTATCCAATCTGTCCATTACTACTTGCTCCCATTGCCTATCTATCAGTCAACCGGCCCTCTGCTATTCAGGTTTGACCTAACTGGCCCTCTATGATATTTGAGTGGGTGAAGTTGTGACCTCACACGGGGGGTCACATTGCCACTTGGTTTTGGGTGCTCAAGGATTCTGGTACAAATGCACCAAATACACATTTATTAATTTTGTCTCTGCGCCTTTGATGACCTCGTATGACTGTACTTACATTTTTATTGCCATTTTGGACAAACATTAAGCAAATGTGAAAAATGGGCACAATTCATTATCATTAACCCCACTTTCTAGCTATGTATTTATGCTGCCCTCATTATCATATTGTCTGACTGAGTATCCCACACTCGTTCATGGATTTTATCCTTACAAAACCCCATGTGTAGCAAAGAAGTCCTGCCCACATTTTATTGATAGTAAACTGAGGCATGGCATAGTTTAAAAGATTTACCCAAGGTAACACAGGAAGTTTGCATCAGAGCCAGGAATTACACCCACGTGCATTGAGTCCCAGCCACACTTCTCCACTTGGTGACCACACAAGTTTTGAGGCAGTGGGGAATCAAATCCAGTGAATCCAGATCTCTAAGCATAATTTTAACATTCTGCAAGGCTGATGTAAATTCAAATGATAAATTAAAAAAATAAGCAAAGATTAGAAAAGCAGCAGTGTAGATTGTTACTTTAAAAAAAGTTAAGTCACGTACTTCTCAGTGGGAGTCTTTGGAAACTGAATAGCTGTAACTCCTCTGCAAAGAACAGCCCCCAGATTCTGACATGTTATTGTCACATTTTAAAGACCTTTGTAGACAATGGTGTTTACACTCTCAGTTGAGTGCACACGTTATTCTGCATAGCACCCTTTTATTAAATACAATTTAACACTGGAATAATTCCCTTCCGTTATACAACAACAAAGTGTTGCAAAGGTTGCAGTGTGCTTGATTTACAAAGAAAGGAACACCTCCCCACCGCAACCAAAAAAATAAAACAAAAAAAAATGTAGGGTTAATAAAACAGAATGTTTGTAGCTCTAATTGTCTGTTTTAGCTATTTTTTGTTTCTCACAGTTTTTCCATTGAACAGGAGAAAAGGACTCCGCGTGCATTTCACACACACATGTCCAAATATTTGGTTCTGCTCCCAGAATTGAATCACCAGCAGTGCTGTGAAGCAGCTGGGAGTTGGAGGTGTAATCTTGGTATTGGCATACAAATAAATATACAAAGAAGCCCAGCTTGGCTTCCAAATTCCTGCTGCCAGAGCTGCTATGATTAACTTTTACACACTAAAGCATATTTTGCCCAATTGATGGACCATTATTTTAATTGTCTTTAGAGCTGGTGTAGTCCACCTTTCTATGACACACATAATCCTATAGTCAGTGGGTGCTACAGGCCCCTTGTTGTGTCTGAACAATAGAGATGAGTCTTTTATAGCTTGCATTAATTAGTCTTGGTTCTTGAGATCAAATTGTCACAGTTTGTTCTTTTAGATCTGGAGATCTTTGGTTCAATTCCCCCAGTATGTTGGTCCAGATGGCAAATGTCACACGCCAGCAGTCCTGGTTAGAAGACCAACCCAAATCAGTGGGTCTTGGTGGTGGGCCTTGCACCAACACATAGCAAGTTACAGTCTCAGCAGTGAAGACAGTTTACAATCTAAACAGACAAGAGAGCTCATGGGTGAAAAATATAAAGCGTTATTATTCCCATGTCAGAGCTGCGGTGCTGTGATGCTGAGAAAGTGACTTTCCCAAGGAAGCCTGTGATAAAGCCAGTGACTGAACCCAGATCTCCCAATTCTTGCTGCAGTGCCTTCCCCACAAAAGCAGCCGTTGTCTTTCATGGAATATATTCTGGAGGTGTTGGTTGCAGCTTAATAGTTAAAGGTTAGCTGAGTTTTGTTCACACATATTTGCCTAATGTTTATTGACACTCACTATTACACTTTATCTTTTAATGAAAAGCTCTCTTTTTATCCCTTTACTCAGATTACATTTCAGAAAATGAAATTGTTCTGCCATGTTTCAGAACTGCACATTTATCATTCCATGCTCCAGAGGCAAATATAAGCAGCATTCTCATTTAATTGACACATGAGGGCTGAGAGAATCCAGATTCACTTAGTTCTTTCCACCCTGAATTCCCCTTTTCTTTCAAAAGCAGTCTCTCATCATTTCCCCTCAGACACACAGAAAATGGCCCATTTTTTTTCTCATATGGCTCCTTTTTTTCTCTTGCACTTCACTCCTTTGATTGTATCAGAAAGAGCTGTGTTGATTCTTTCTTTTTTTCTTAAACCTCTCACTTTCCAGTTGCAGTCTTTTTATTTATTTTTGCCACGGCTGCTAAAATATAAATATATTCAATCCAGGTATGTAAAATCTGTAATCTGTTCACAGAGATGTGTCTTGGAGAGTTTTGATATTTTCTGGATGATGATAAGTGAAGCTGACTTGAAGAGCTCCCTATCTAAATTCAATATCTTTGTCACTCCTAATAAGCATGTAGCATACCTAAGAATACATTATACTGCTCCAAGCAATTTTATTAATACATTTTCCCTTCACTGGTATTCCAGCACAAAGTGATTCCAATACACAACAAGCCACTGAATAAACATTATATTCATTTGATAAGTAGGCAAACTGAGACGAGAGGGTAAAGACAACGTTTTTACATGCAAGTTCTTACAGATCAACACCGAAGTACATATTTAGACATCTGTATCTTAAAGTCCTTAAATCATGATTTAAGGAGGTAAATAATTCAGTCATAGGTTGGTGGCCTATTGCTGGAGTGGATGGGTGAGGTCTCGAGGCCTGCATTTTGCAGGAGGTCAGACTAGATGATTGTACTGGTCCCTTCTGACCTTAAAGTCTATGGCTATGTCTACACTGGCAAGTTAGTTCAAATTAAAGAGGCTTAATTCAAACTAACTAAAGCCATGGCTACACTAGGCTTTTGTTAGTTCGAATTAAGGGCTTCCTTAATTCGAACTAATAAGTTCGAATAGGGTATTCGAACTAAGGGGATAATTCGAACTAACTAGTTCGAATTAACCAATGTGGCCATGTTAATTCGAACTAATTTCTAATTTCTTAGTGCTTGCTTAGTATGAACTAACATTCCAGTGTGGCCATGCTAGTTCGAATTAAGCTAATTCAAACTAACTAAAATTAGTTTGAATTAGTTAGTTCAAACTAACTAATTCGAACTAATTTTAGTAAGCGTAGACATAGCCTATGAGTCTATGAGTAATCTAAATAAATAGCCTCACATTCAGAGGTGCTGAGCACCTAGAATTGCCAGGGAAACAAAAAAATCAGATAATTGATTTAAGGGACTGCATATGGATTTAGGTGCCTCCCTTTAGGTACTGAATTTAAATAAGGATTGCTCAAAAGATCATATAGCATGTCAGTAAGTAGCTGTGATTTGTTGCCCAGTCCCCTACATCACATTGTACATCTTCCTCAAGTGCTGTAAACTGGAGTGGCTTCATTGACGTCTGAATATGGAGGTAGGGCCCATTTCAGTAGTGCCAATCAGATCAGATGCAAACATGGAGGATGGCCAATTTGTGTTTGTAAAATACCTAATGGGACTTTCTGTTATTGCAGGGGTGTTCACTCATCAGTCCTGCCATGTCTGAACACAGGCATTTGCCTTCTGACAAGCAATTGTCTGCTGTGTTATTTCAGTTTCATTTGCATACAGCTTTCTTCTTCAGCTCCTGTACCAAACTGATGTGTTCTGAACCACAACCTTCTACAGCTGCTGCACATCTGGCCTCACCCCCTTCTATACATATAGCTCACTTGTCTTGAGAATGAGCCCCTCTGACATCTGAGGTTTAACAGCATGCAGCATTACTACATAAATGTATTACCGCACCTCGCCTACCCCAAAGGTGATTTCAATGGAAGTTAGGTGCCTAAATACCATTGACAAGCTGGGCCACAGGACCTAGTTTATAAAAAGTGCCGGTGACCTTTAGTTTTATTTACTTCACTTGCAGTTGAGGTTGCTCAGCAGCTCAAGGTTCCTACCCCAAGGACTTGGAAAAGGAGGAGAACAAGGCTGATGTAAATCACAGAATGGAGGTTACAGGGGTAAGAATTTAAAAGGTGCACAATATGAAAGAAAAGGATGTTTGCAGGAGAGGAAACACAGGACATTGAAAACACAGATCTAGCCCAATGACCTTTAATTTTTGATGGCTTTGAAGAGCAAGTGAAATAACTGCAGGGTAATTACGAGTGAACATGAAACAAGGTCAGATCGGGGCTGGGGTCCAAAACTGCTGAAGAGTTTTTTTCTAGATGCTCTGGCAACGCTGGTGTTAAATGAGTGTTCCCAAAGCCCAGTCCCCAGAGTTCAGATGTTTGTGAGTTCATGCTCTTTTAATACTGTTTGTGTGATACTCTGTACATAGACTCAAAGGCCAGAATGGACCATCGTGATCATGTAGTCTGGCCTACTGCCTCAGAAATTCCCTGAATTCCCATTTGAATTAGAGCATATCTTCTAGAAAACCACCCAATCTTGATTTTAAAATTGCCATTGATGGAGAATCCCCCTGAAACTTCAGTAATTTGCAAGTACTTAGTACTTAGTTAATACACTCAGTCTTTCTCCTTTCTCCACAGCATTAGCCAGGCAGCAAATTAGTTCAAATTGCATAATGCAGCAGCATTCAAGTAATGGGCTTTTTTTAAAAAAAAGACTATTGTTAAGAGACATGGGCCTTGGCATATTAGTCCTCTGTAACAATGGCTGGTCAAGCCTGCAGCATGGCAAAGAGATTTTACAGGGACTCCAAATACTTTTTTTTTTTAAAGTAGGGGAGGGGTGGGGCCTTTAAGGAGACTGTACATTTAGGCCATGTACACACTACAGGAATAATCGTGCAACAAGCCCGTTGCGCTTTAAAAGTCACATGGTTTTTGTAATGCAGGATAGTGTACACACTCTGCCGCTTGTGATGGAACAGAGCCCCCCCTGCAATTCACGATTTCACAAGAAACCCAATTGAATTGTGGGAACCTATCCCACAGTTCCATCCATCCTGATTTGGTGCTAAGAATCCTGGGTAGAAGGAGAGTAGCGCTGAGCACCATGAGTGAAGTCTTAGTTTCCCATGGTGCATTCTGTTCCCCTCGCGTCACGAGAGTTGCTACTAACAACTCGCACCCATTTTCAACAGTAGCGCATTGCTTCCCGGAAGTCCTTTGGCAGCAACATGGATCCAGGTCTGATCTCGACTGTCGCCTTCAGCATAATGAATACATCTCAGCTGGTGGCACAGTATGCATTCAGCTCTGAATCAGACCAGGATTCGGATGACTCTGGGCTGGTGACTGCCATGCAGAACAACAGCACCGCATTGCTGAGCTCCTTCACAGAGCATCTGCACATGGTGCACCGCCAGTTATGGTCACGAGAGACAAGCACCGAGTGGTGGGACTGCATCGTTTTGCAGGTGTGGGATGATGACCAGTGGCTACAGAACTTTCAAATGCGGAAAGCCACATTCATGGAACTGTGTGAGGAGCTAGCCCCTGCCCTGCAACGCAAGGACACCAAAATGAGAGCTGCCCTCACCGTGGAGAAGCGTGTCGCAATCGTGCTGTGGAAAATGGCGACTCCAGACTGCTACCGCTCGGTCACAAATCAGTTTGGAGTTGGCAGGTCGACCATCGGGTTAGCACTTTCACAAGTGTGCAGAGCCATTAATCGTGTTCTCCTCCGGAGGACAGTGACGTTGGGCAACGTGCGGGAGATCGTCGATGGATTCGCGGCCATGGGATTCCCTAACTGTGGAGGGGCAATAGACGGCACGCACATTCCTATTCTCGCTCCGGAGCATCTTGCGACTGAGTATATTAATAGGAAGGGCTACTTCTCCATGGTGCTTCAGGCACTCGTGGATCACAGGGGCCGTTTCACAGACATAAATGCGGGGTGGTCGGGTAAGGTGCATGATGCTCGCATTTTCCGGAACACGGGCCTGTACCGGAAGTTTCAGGAAGGGACCTTCTTCCCCGATGATAAAATTACTGTTGGGGATGTGGAGATGCCCGTAGTCAACATAGGAGACCCAGCCTACCCACTGATGCCTTGGCTCATGAAGCCCTATACTGGAAATTTGGATCCCATCAAGGAGCGCTTCTATTACCGATTAAGCCGGTGCCGAATGACCGTAGAATGTGCCTTTGGGTGCTTAAAAGGCCACTGGCGCTGTTTGTACGGGAGGCTAGACTTAAATGAGGACAACATTCCAGCCATCATTGCGGAGTGCTGTGTCCTGCATAACCTCTGTGAAAATAGGGGAGAGAAATTTCCCCCTTCATGGGACGTGGAAGCTGAGCGGCTAGAGTTTGCCTTCCAGCAGCCAGCCACTAGAAGTATCAGGGGGGCACAGCTGAGAGCCGTCCACATAAGGGAGTCACTTAGGGTGCATTTTAGTGATGGGGGCTCATAGGACGCATTGCATCACTATGCAGTAGTGTTCCCAAGCACTATTGGGTGCTGATTGGGGGTGAAGGGATGGTGCCGGTGGGCGTGTACTGTGCTCTGCTCGAATGAGTGAATACTAAACATGCAACAACTAATCTTATTGTGTATCAATAAAGACACTGTGCAAAGTTCAAGTGATTCAATTTTATTATTATAAAACATTAAATATTTACAGTAATCAGTGCCTGCAAAAGGGGCTATAGATGCGTGTAGGTGCATGTCTCAATGCCATAGCTTGGTGCAGGAGTGGATGTAACATTGTACCAGAAGGGTCCCTGGGCTTCAAAGAACTGCTTTGAGGGAGAATGGGGTATGGGGGACAGAAAGTGTTGCTGTGGCTGCAGGGGGGGGCGAGCCTGGAGCAGCTGGGTCTGCAGACCAACCATGGTCTTCAGCAGTTGGGTCTGCTCCTGTAGGATGCTTATGAGGGCATCCTTCTGCTTCTGCCTCTTCACATTGGTTTCTTTGCGCTCCTGCCGGCACTCCTGCCTCCATTGTCTAGTCTCCCTTGCTGATGCCTTGTTGGACTGCATCAGCTCCTGGAAGATATCCTCCTTGCTCCTACGAGGCCTCCTCCTTATCTGTCTCAGCCGGTCAGCTGGCGCAGACCACCGACCGGCGAAGGTCGTTTCTAAGGAAACATGAAATATCATAAGTAGTGCTATTGTTTTCACTTTGGTTAAGGAGCTGGTAATATGCTCTCCCACCACATTCCGCTGTGCCCACGGGACAGGGCATTGTCGGGGACTGAAAGGGCTTTTGCAAAGGGAGGTTCGGGTTGCCAAGACAAGACACACAGCTCCGTGAACTATTTGCAGTGCTTTGGGCAATTAGTTCACATACGGCACTGCCATAGAAGCCGATATCTCGCTGCTTAGAGTGCCTCTGCAAGCCAGAATGCATATCCTGCATGTCACTGGTTTTCAGCCATGACCATATGCAGCAGGCTTGTGCGCAGCCATGGTTCCCACTGCTGTGCTTTGCAACTGGCGAGGGAGAGTATCCCTCTATGGGGGAGGGGAAACAGTTGCTCTCCCATCAAATTTAACTAGGAGACTGTGGAAGTACATCGAGGACACCTTCAGTGATCTCAATGGAGAGGATTTCTTGGCAATTACAGCATGCACTGCTCATGTAATGCAGGGTAGACCCCCCTATCCAAAAAAGAAAAGAAAGGATGAAACTCAAAACACCTATTTCCTGCCCGCTCTTCATTTGCCCGCAAAGCTTATCCAGCTAGCATAGAAGCCACTTCTGATGAAACTTACCAGAGCTCCCCTCTACTGCCTCTGAAGACAGTATGGAGAAGGAATCTGGGCAGCACGGGTCAGGTGGCATGGAGAACAGCTCCTGGATCCCTAGGTCGGCTGCACTGCTTTCACCGTCCAGGTCATCTTCCACCTCCACGTCTTCGTCGACGAATTGCTCGTCACCGTCTGCTCCGGTATCCTTTTCATGAGGGGGTGCTGACGTGTCCACAGGAGCTTTTGGGGTGGTTGTGGGATCCTCGCTCAGGATTGCTTCCAACTCCTTGTAAAATCGGCATGTAGCCGGCGCTGAGCCGGAGCGCCAGTTTGCCTCTCTGGCTCTGTGGTACGTAATCCGCAACTCCTTCACCTTCGACCTGCACTGAAAAGTGTCTCTCTTGTACCCCTTCTCTGCCATAGCCCGAGAAATCTGGCCAAAAATATTGAAATTCCGCCAGCTGCCACGTAACTGTCCCTGCACCACAGACTCTCCCCAGATGCCTATGAGATCAAGCACCTCGCCTGTGGTCCAGACTGGAGCACGTTTGCTGCGCTGAGCTGCCATTGCTCTGGGAGTACACAGCCGCAGCTGCACTCCACACCAAGCAAACAGGAAGAGTGAAGAATTCAAAAATTCCCAGGAATGATGGGAGGGCGCGTACAGTTATGTCACAGCCACAGAGTGCAGAAGGAAGTGCAGAAGGGATGGAATTGGAATTCTGGGACATTTCCGGAGGTTTCATATTGCGCGGCAACTGTACACACATGAGCTATCGTGGAACAGCTGTTTCGCGGTAGCCACTACCACCCTCGTTTTGGTGGTTTACATGTTGAGCGGTAAGATGGCTGTTACCGTGCAACAACATGGATTTGTGTGTGGATGCTGTGTCTGTTATTGCGCGATAAAGAGCGTTATCGCGCAATAACTTTGCAGTGTGTACAAGGCCTTTGCTTAAATGGCCTGGAATGCCAGTTATTGCCTTGAAAATCTCAGCTCTAATTTTCATTCTGTCATTACAGTTCTTTCCTCTCCTTGGCAGTACTCTATTTTTTAGCCATTCAGGGCTGTCATGTGCACCATGATTTGTATTTTGGTTCCATTTTCAGTGCAATAAAGCCAGAATAACTCCACTGAGATCACTAGTGTTACTTACATCTGTATAAATGAAAGAAGAATTTGGTTCACCTGGCACACAGAATGAATGTTCACTATTCCTTTTACTAAATAAGTCTTGTTATATCCTGAAGATCATAACTCAGAAACAAAGTTTTTCCAATATCATAGTCTCAGTGTTCTTTCTCTTTCATTTTAAACAACTCACTAACTATCTTGACAGGTTATTTATTCTTCAGTTGATTAAAGGGTCCCTATCCTCAGACAATAGTTAATAATCTGAGACCTGGCATTATTATAAAAGAGACTGTGCAGAATTTCTTTCTTCTGTGGTCTATCCTTCAATATTTTCAGATGAGTTTTTATATATACATATACAGACAAAATCAAAAGTTGTCTCTGGAAGGAATTTATTAAAAATATGGTAGGAATTATGCTCCCCCCCTTGTATAAAGCACTGCTTTGTTCTTTTTGTTCATTTCAGGTTGATGAGATGAGATCCAAGCATAGAGGGATATAGATAATTTCAATTAGGTATAAATTGAATACAAGTCAAACATAGCAAGTGAAATAAGAGTGAAAATATGAGAGCTGCTGTTGGTGCATATGAATTTGTATAGCTCATATATCAATTTGCTTGCTGCTAACTCAGTTATAAGCTGTCTGTATTGACATTACTAAACAGAATCTTGTTCTCTCCCCACATCCTTGCTCTGTTTTAGGTGTCTAATAAGCAGTACTAGAGATGCAAAGTAGTAAACAGTTGCTATATCTTCACATACTCCTCTATATCTTCTTACTCCTCTTTAGTGTGAAATTTGCCATTGTTTTGAGGACAAGTACCAGAACTATGAATCACTTAAAGCATAGGTCATAACTTGTGCAGGTCACCCTCCTAAGTACTTTTTTGTGTGCTGTCTCCACTATGCTGCACCAAAGGGAAATGTATAGATGTCGATGCAGCATTACATTTTTTGGGGAGGTGGTTTTACTAAATCGACTTCCAGATTGATTGAGCATGCCTTGGAATGACAATACAGCCCTTAAAGAGAGATCTGAAGTGAGATTGCCACAGTTCAATATACAAGGTGAATGGATTTAAAGGTCAACGAAGTTAAAAGGTGGGAAATTCTGAAGGGACAGAAATAAACATATTTTTACACAATGCATGATTATACTGTGGAATTCATTGCTAGAGGAGTGTATGAGTCCAAGAATTTATCAAGTTTCTAAAAAAGATTGGTTATTGATATAACGAGAGTCCTGTGGCACTTTAAAGGCTAACACATTTCTTCAGGCATAAGCTTTCATGGGTTCCAACTCACTTTATCAGATGCGTCTAAGAGGGACAAGGTGGCTATGTCTACACTGGGGAATTTAGGTTGACTTAAATAAGTCGACTTTAATAAGTCGACTTTAAGCCCAAAAAGCTTAAGCATGCTTAAGTCAACTTAATTTACTAGGGTAGATGAACCCGGTGGCATTATCAAGACCAGAAAGAAGGATGTTGGAAGATGACAAGAGGAAGGCCTGGTCTACAGTTTTATCTGTGTGGAAGTAGAGGAAAAATAGCTAAGGGAAAGCTATGATAGCATAGACACAACAATAAAATCCATGTGCATCCAGAGTGAAATATATTAATAGGAAGAGGAATAAGGATGCCAATAACAGAGACCTGTCAACACAAGGAAAACCTGTGCCTATCAAGAAGTCTGTATGATCATCACCCAGAACCCTGCAATCCAGATGTGGCCAGACAGTGGCTGACAGCACATCCCGCTACTTCTCAGCAGACATATTATCCCACTAATGCAGCTCTAATAAGACAATCAGATTGATACTATTATTTCCAGCTACCTTATTTGAAGCATTTTATTTCAGCCAAATAGGTCAAGCTTTAATGTGCTTCACTTTTTTTTTTTTGCCAAGGTTCATCTGTTCCTACTAATCACACATCTATTTTCATATGTCTTCTGCTGACTGAGGAAATACCAAAGGCTCAGAAGGTGACTGCACATTATGCTTTGCAGTGAGCACTTCAGAGTTCTGGCATGGCCACAAGCATTAGATGTAACTTCTGTTATTATTCCCCGTAGCTGCTAGATAAGCTGTTGAGATGACATGGAAGACTAATGTTTATTTGTTGCACAAAATATATCAAATCCTACAAGGTTGTCCCCAGAGCAAGTCACTGCACTTTAACAGTTTCAGGTCTCATACTGTCCTGGGGTCCGCTCAATCCGAATCTTCTGAACAATGACATCCCACAGGCTTCAGAGGAGATTCTGTGCATGCAGACAGCTTGCAAAATCCTAACCTGGATTATTTGGGACTCATTCCTAGAGAGTGTGCCCTTTGGTCCCAATCCATCAAAGTTCTTAATCATATGGATGTTCCCCCTGATGTCAGTGTAACCTTTGGGTGGGCTAAAATTAATTTAATTGCCCTTCTCCAGTACCTCACAGAAATCAATACCAACCCCTATGGAGAAAGCAGCTGGAGACCCAGGATCCAGTCTGTATGGGACTCACAGCAAAGATTGCTCAAAGTTGCCCCCCCAAATTAAAATACTACTAAAAAATCTAACAATGAACTTTATTAACTACTAACTAAATAAACCTTATCCTAAGAAAACAAAATACAATTAACCAAGAACAATCCCTACACAAACCCCCGCATGAAAGATACCCAAGAGTCACAAAGTCCAGGTGGAGTTCACCCAACTCTCAGCTACAGTCTCTGTTCCAGTGTGGAGGCTTGAGTGGCAAGAAATAGCTGTCCTCTTCTTCTTTCTTTGCAGGAATCTTCTGTAGCATTCCATGCAGGCTTCTCCTTCTCCTTTGCAACCAGCCCTCAGTCCCATATGCATGTCTGCAAAATCTGTTGCAGATGACTCCATTAGAGGGAGAAAACATCTTGTTCACTCCTGGCTCAGCTTCTCTTATGAAAACTGAGCACATGGGCTCTTCTCAAAGCAGCTCCTGGCTGCTGCACTCATGTGATCTGACTAACCTCACCACATCACACCAGCAGGGCATCCTGTGGAGCATGCTCAAAAATGCTACCACTCCCTGCTTCTAGAAGTTTCTAGTTGTGGGTAGCTAATCTGCCCAGCAACAGTAACCCACCCTCAGTAGGTCTCTTAAAGAGATAGCCCTTTTTAGGCATATGGGTTACATCAGTATGGCTATTCATTTTCTTAAAGTTAAGAGTAATGTTTCAGTGCTTTGGTGGATTAACGTATATTAGTAAAATCACTGTGCCGAGCTCTGCCTTCACTTGCCTACATACAGCTCTTATTGACCGTGGTGTGAGGCATAATTCCCATTTTAATTATTACCAGGACAGCCAATGGGAGAAGCAAAGCATGTGCTTATGTGCCTTCCTGAATCAAGACCTTTCACTGGTATCATGGAGATGAGAGTCTGGATCACAATATAGACTAAATATTTTCCAGTGTGATGTATAAAGAATATGCTGTAGCACAGATTCTAAATACCAGAAATCAATATAGAAAGGTAATATTTGGGCTTGACTCTGCCAGCCATACTCCTGTTGAGAAGTGCCCTACAAATAGTCTAATTGAAATCAATGGTTACCACTTATATAGCAGAGGACCATTGACTGGGTGGCAGAATTTGACCCTATGCTTTCTTTTTTATGGGTCAGATTCTAATGGTCTTTTACCATCTTAATAGTCCTTTATTCCATTAGAAGTCATCAGCACTGCTTAAGGTGCCATTCAAATCAGCTAAAGGGATTGGAATCTAGCCCTAGGTGTGACCATCTGACCTGGACTTTGATTATAAGAAAATATACACATTTGTCTATAATTTCTTATATCTACAGCTTAAGCACTGGACTGACCATAATACAATTTAGTCTAAAAAAATCTACATATCAAACAGATGGTTTAAGTGTCTGCTGAATAGGAACAATGTAAGGGGAAATGTGTAAAAAGCTTTGTGATTGATGCATGGGGAGAACTAAGGATGAATGAATAGTTTTTTCTAGCAAGCTGGTGATACGCTAAACAGACAAGGCAGGCAAAGGGTTGAAAAGAAGTGAAGAGGCTTACGGGAGGTCACACAGGTCAGTGGCATAAAAACACCCAGGTCTTAAAAGCCATTGGATCACTTTGCCTTTCACATGTTAGCCAAATCCTACACGCAAGGGTGCATAAATAATTATTTCTAGCAAGCTGAAGGAAGTTACAGTATAGGGAACCCAAATAACAAAATATCCCACTGGGTGGGATGGAGGCTAAGGCACTCTGATAGAATGTTGTTGCTTGATATAGAGCCAGTCTTTCCACAAACTGCCTGAGCTAGACAGATACAATATTCAGTAAAGCTGTTAAGAATAAGAGTTCTGCAGTGTTTCCAAATGAGAAATAGAGGAGTGAAGAATTGTTACAAAGGGCAACATTGCTTATGTTACAGTTGAGCCTGGAGGCCATAGGACAGTCAACATCAGGGCCCCATTGTACAAACTCATCGCAAAAGGCAGCCCTGAGCCCCAAAGAACTGGTACGCTAAACAGACAAGACAGACAAAGGGTTGAAAAGAAGTGAAGAGGCTTACGGGAGGTCACACAGGTCAGCGGCGTAATAGAACCCAGGTCTTGAAAGCCATTGGATCAGATTGCCTTTCACAAGTTAGCCAAATCCTACACACAAGGAAGACAACCAAGGAGGTCAAGCATTGATATAGATGGGAGAAGGACTGGAACCTATAGCTGTATCTTTCACATTCTAATTAATTGTCACCACTTAATTTGCACTTTTTAATGTAGATTTTATTGCAAAATTATTGATGATTATACCAACATTATAATCTCAATGTACTCTTGCCAGAGAGTACATGTTCTTAGCTTAACAGCACAGCCCAGGGTGCAGTCATGAGGCTCATAACAATCTTAGCCATTAACTTCAATATTTGTGACTATATGAGGATATTTAGTACCATTTTGAGCTTATAAAGTAAAATGAAAAAAATGTAAATGTAATACAAAATATGAGAAAGATTTTCAGTAAATAGACATTTAATATATATCTAAATCCCTTTGAAAGTCACCCCCCCCCCCCCCAAAAAAGCAATAAACTGTTCTTTTTAAAATATTTCAGCTGAAGTCTGGGTACAGGAAAATATAAAGTGATATGAATGTTTACGGAATGAGACAGGGAAGATTTAATCAGCATTTTTATTCTACAGCATGTCAATAACTTGATTTCATTTACATTTTTATATATTTATTTGTATTTGTTTTTACATAGATTTAATCCACGGTAACAGTGTGGCTCTTTGTCTCCCCCCAGTGGTGTGACCACAAAGAGTAGTTTATGAGCACACTGCTTTGTCTGAGTTCAGGGATTGTAACTTAAGCTCAAGCACTAAAGATTTCTGTTCTAAAGAACCACATGTAACAGGTTCAGACTCCAGAGATGCTCTGATGAAGGGCATCATTTCATGTACACAGGGAAATAAATTGCTTCTCTTGGTCAGATAATTGTTCCATTTAATCCAGAATTTGAATCTTGTGCTATTGAGAACCACCATTTTCAGAGGAAAATGCAAGGCATCTGGTTGTAGGATATTGTAGAATAATCTGATTGACTGGAAAGTTTCTCCCAAACCCCAGGCAATGAGTGGCAGGCTGAATGGCAGTGTGGCCTAGTGGATAACACACTAGATACAAGACAGTTTATATTCATTCTAAATCACAAAAAAAAAGAAAAGAAAGAAAGAGAAGCTATCTAATTTAATAATATACTTACTCATATGAGGGTGTAGATCTTATTCTGAATGCTCTCAATCTGTTGCCCCCACTGATATTTTGTGGCAAAAAAATCTCCATGGTTATAGTTTGTAAAATAGCATTTCCTGCCTTTAGTTTTAAATTTGTTGCATTCCTGTTTCACTGAATGACTCCATGGTAATTAGGCAAGGTAGTTGAAAAAAAAGTGATTTCAGTAAAGTAGTAAAATTTCAAAGATGTTTCCATTTCACAGGGTTTGAAAGAGACTTATTTTCCATTCTCTGTTCATTTATTTGCTGTATTTTCCCCAACATTTCATCAACCTTTTTTCAAAATCATTGACGTTTTTCATTGACTGAAAACTTAACCTACTGAAACTGGATTTGCAATAAATAAATTATGATCATGATTTATAAAATGACTGGATTTTAAAAAGGATTAAAATAATTTAAAATATTAGATAACAATATTTAGCAAAAATGTTGGGGAAAATGTAACTTTTTAGTAATGGCAACAATTGGTCACATTTCTTTTTCAAAGGATGCTTCCATTTTTCAAAGATGTTTTAAAGATAATGTTTCCATCATGCTAGTTTATGATGGTTAGGTGGAGTGACAAGTAAAGATAGTTGATACTAGCTTTGTTTAATATTTTAAAAACATACAGATATAATGGGTTTAAGATAGCGGCATACAAATGATTGTATCTCCCTTCCCCTCCCATCACAATTCATAAGTTGCTGTCTTCTTAGGACTTCCTCCAAAGCCACTGAGGCTAATGGAAAGATCATAGGGCTTTGGAACCAGCCTTTACGCTGTAGGCTGTCTGTATCAGGAACTCTCTATTTGTTCATACAGTTTCGTATACAATGAGGTCCTGATTCTAACTGGGAACTCTAATAATATTGTGAGGATCCTGACAAAGGAAGTCTGAAACAAAGGGCCAGAGCAGGATCAATCATGAGATGAGAGTAGCAGAAGAGTTCATAGTCACATTCTAGGCTGGGGTTGATACCAAGGATAGGAGTCAGAATCAGGTTTCAGGATTCCAGGGGGTGAGATCCAAATCTAGGAAAGGTTGGAGCCAAGAGATCAATGGCAGGAAGAAGGAATGGCCACACCAGCTACAGGAGAGTCATGCTGTTGCCTGGATGCTTACTGGAATGCCTGTTGGCTTTAATACTCTCCACCCTATATTAAGAGCCATGAGGACTCTGCCTGTCAGACCCCTTGCTGTGGGTCATGGGAAGAAGAATGTTTAGTAGTAGTTCTGCAAGCCCAAGTTTGAAACCTGCTGCATCTTACATTCCCCTCTTGTCTAAGAGCACTCTACATTAGCCTGTGTTTCTCCGTGTGGAAGGCTGCCACAATGTCAGGGGCATAGACTTGGGACTGGCTCCTAGGATCAATATTCTCGGCCACAGTCCTTCAAATCTACAAAGTATCAGAAAAATCTGTGTTTGACTTTTTAAGTCCAGTATTTCAGATCATGTACTAGTCATGTCCTAGCGGGGGAAGAGAGTAGTCCTGGAAAACAAAGGAGTTGTTGTTATAGAGTTTTAGCAAGGATATGTGGGATACTGAGTGTATTTGGAGAGATCTAAATAACTTAAGCCTCATAATCACTGCATGTATTACTTGCCTGATGAAATATGTCTCGGGGTATTAGTAACTCAGTTTATGACATGGCCAGTTGGTTCAGCAATATTGGCCTGGGAGTCATTTTTTTTTGCCCAAAGGTAAGTGCTGCATCTTCCCAGGATTGGTGGCCAGTGAATGACATATAATCTGCTTGGACCTTGCTCAGATGTGACTTAAGTTGTTGGACCTTGAGGATCTGGCACACAGTTGGTGGCCATGGAGATCACAGGTACAGCCATGTGAAGATGAGGGTAGAAGCCATAGTTAACACAGAACAGATGCTGCACAGCGGGTTGCTTGCTTGGACTGACTAGTAGTTTGTGGATGGTAAGCAATGAATGTGTATGCATGGACACCAATACATCATAGAGTTTCACACCCTAACTTCAACATACACTATGGACTCTGATCAGTTGTGATTTACTTTTGGAGTCCATGGAGATGGATGATGTGAATTACCAGGAGCTGGGCCACTTCTTTTAAGGAGACAGGTTCCCAACTGGGATAAAGTGGAACAATTTGTCAGTGGTCAAGCCACAATGAGTATTACAGTGTATCTCTTATACAAAGGGAACTTGACTATGATGTCCAGGATAATGGCTGTCCAGCAAATCTATGGGATTTTGGAAGGCATTAGGGTAAAGAGGTGTTTCAAGCACAGAGTCTTGGTGCAGGCACATATCTCACAGGAACCAACATATGAGTAGATCACTATGTGCGTCTGTGGCCATCAAGAAAAATGGGAACCCTAAAAATGGTCCTTGAGGTAGTCCCTGATGACTTGGTAATGATGAGGCATGACAAAGCTGTAGTATCTCTTGCTTAGGGGGTCTAGATGGAACATACAAGTGACCCTTGATACATAGCAAGCCATCCTGGATCTGGTGTTGCTCCTGACTTGTTGCCTCAATTTTTTTGGCCCCATCCCTTCTGTTGAGCAGATCAGTGACATGAGGTCTTTGGGACTAATGTCACTCAGGAAGTTCAGTGCTTAAAATGTTGGGGAGTTCTTGTTTGGTGATATTGTCCCCCTTTCAAAAGAAGACATGGCAGTGCTCTTTTGGGCCCTTGGGTTGCAAGTGATGATGAAATTGAAGCATGTGAAGAATATGTCCCCACAAAGGTGCCTCTTATTCAGCACCTTGGCTTGGTGTAGATACTCTTAAGAACAGAGCATCCTCCAGATAATGGTGACACTTTTCAAAGGCTGTTTTGGCTCAAGAGTTACATAATCACCTCTTAGTGAAGTGAGGTTATGTGAATAGCATGTATAAGAAAGGAGGTTTTATTGGGGCCCATGTCTTTGGGGAAATATGGTTCCAATTGCCACATTAGAGGCATTGGTCTTGATTACAAAAGGTCAAGCCAGGTCAGGATGGACCAGAGGTTATATAGGGTGGAGAGTCTATCAAGAGGCTTGAGGCTGCCACCAATCAGACTCCCTGAAGTGGAATTTCCCATGGTCTGTATCAACAGCAGGACATGGGTAGTGGAGGGAAAGCTGGTTACAGATGTTGGTCGTACAAGTGTAATGGTGATGCCTACCTGGCAGCTCTACAAGCCTGGATTGAAGACCTCCTAGACCTCCTAATTAATGTAAGTACCCAGATCACCCAGCAAAAAAGACCACGTTAGATAAAATATGCAGAATATGGATTGGATCCAAAGCATATTGAAGTTCACAGGATTTTTTATATTGTTTTTATTGGGCTTTGAATCAGTCCTGAATAAACAGCAGAAGGTACTTTATTGAAATTAGAGATGTCTGATGATATAAACTCTGTGTAGCCATTCCAGTGAAAAGGTCCAGGTCTAATTCTTAAATGCAGGAAATGTTGAAAATAAACCCCTATTTAGAGTGCACTAATAAGGATGAAATATAGAAATTTTATAGAGGACTCTCTTTTACTAAGAAGAGGCCAAAATATAGTTAGCAATACAAAAAGGAATGGAAGATTATAGATTGTTTTGCTGGAGGCAAGAAGAGGATGAAAGGAGGGAAGCAGCATTTTCTAGCCAAGCAGTAAGACACTGAGCGTAAGTCTACACTGGAGCCTTACGTCGACTTAAGGAGGGCTACGTTGACCTAAAGAACTCTGCTTCCACATTGGGCACTTATTAAGTCAACTTAAGCGCTTCCTTAAGTCGACTATATAACACCACCTCTGAAGGTCGACTTAAGCCTTAAGTAGTTAGACATCCTTTGTAGGCCTGTGTGCTTCTCACCATGCAATATTAATTGTGTACAATTGATAGCATTATATTTCAGAAAACAGAGAGCAAAGAGAAATGTAGTAAAACTATTTCAATCAAAAGACGCTAGAAAAGCTTCCCAACTGTGGATTTTATTAGTCAATGGCATAGGTTAGAGGTGGAAACCATACTGCTTGGTATTTTGAAAACTAGACAACAGGAGAAAACCACTAGAAAATGCACTCTAAAGAGCAATCCTCTGACAGGGATCTGTTTGAGATGCTTTACTCTATAAAGCCATTCAGACTATTCATTATTAACATTCTTCATTGTAGATTTAACCCTCCCCCTTGACTAAGTAGCAATTTTTTACAATCAGGTTTACATTTCTACTTATATGGTATATTTATTTTTTCTAGGTATTTGCCAGAAAAATTAGATGAATGATTTCCAGACTATGAGTTATTTATAAGCCATTTGCTATGCTTATGCTATGATGGGTGCAGTCCAAGGCCCATTAGAATCAATGGGAATCTTTTTCAGTGAGCATAGAATCAAGCGCTATTTGCTATTCTTTCTGCATTTTGTGTGGTTGGCCACCTAAGACTCAAAGCATTGTTGCTGGGGCTCCGCTTAATGACCAAAATGTTTAAAATAGGTGAATAATGAATAGCAAATAGGAAGTAATGAGCAACTCATAAATGCACTTTCTTTTCTAAAAGTGTAAATGCACATTCATGCTGAAATTGGTGAAATTATCAGGATTCATGAACATATTTACATTTATCAAGCAGGTGGCTGGATACTCAAAAATAACAAGTAATAAATATGGCAAACTAGATGCAATTCTTCTGCTATTTCCAGTAAAGAAACGATGGAAAAGAAGTTATGGAAGTGGGAAATATAGAAAAGTATAGTGCTATTGGGGGGCTATATGAGATAGAGATATGGAAAATCATACAAAATAAGGTATTAAAATGCTATCTCTAAGTCTTTCATTAATTTAATATGAATGTGCTCAAATGAGGGATCAGAATGAATGAATTTATTTATTTGCTGAGCAGGCTCAGCCTATGCAATTGCGGTTCAAAGCTCCCTGCATTGTTCCATCTGCCTCAATGAGTGACCTTTCCATGCACATCCATTTCTTGACCTTTCTATTGCAAACAAGGGCCCAAGTAGCTCTGTCCAGGGTGGCAAGCTCTGTGCTATAGAAGAGTTGTTTACTGAAAAATGAGCTGAACCCACCAAAATAACTTCTCATAGAACACTGATTTAGTGGTTTTATAGTAACATTCTCTTTGTACTTGTCATCAGTTGTTGGCTGCATGTGTGTGCTCCCCATGTATAGGCTGTCCCACTCAGCGCAGATAACCGAGACACCATCCCATGATCAACTGATTCAACATGATCACAGATGAACAGAGCAACGAAGGCACCAGACCAACTCTACCACCAAATGAGCACAGCAGAAAGTGTTCTATATATACTACAAGTACACTTAATATTGTGTTCCCCTAACAATTGACCAGCCCAGTAAACTTCAGGACTTCCCATTCCTCACTCAGCCAGATAAAGATGTTTGTTCTGAGACCTTCTTTTATACCTTGATACAAACAAATAATGTATCATCCCTGTAAAATGTGTAGTTGCTACATCCTGATGTGGCAGGATACCTACTTTGATGTAGTAAGATACCACTTATTACCTTGTACTGAATGTTTTGGTCAAAATATCTCTATTCATCATAGTAACTAGACATTTTTATCCATTATAGTGTCACTTGGGGAGGTCAGTGAGCCCTTGTGATCTCTGGGGTCTTAGGATGTTCTGGTACCTTTCCAGAATGTTCCTGTAGCTGTGTTGTGGCTGCACTATGGTATAAAAGGGGTTGACTGGGCCTGAGAGGGTAGCAGTCAATCAAGAGGGAGAGCTTGTGGGCCAATCAGGGACCAGGAACTGAGTATAAAAGAGGATTCCAGGGGCAGCTTAGTCAGTTTGGCCAGGGCAGCTCAGGGAGAGGGTTCTCTGACAGGCTGGCTGAGCCAGCCAGCCAGCACCCTGGAGAGCTCACAGTGGCTGCACCTTGAGCTGACCAGCACCATGAAGGCAGCCAGGTGGGGCAAAGGCCTGGAGTAGCAGTCCAGAGGCAAGGAGGCCAGAGGGACAGTGGTAGGGACTCCGAGACAACAGCCCAGAGCCAGAAGGCAGCTGTGGCTGGAGCAGCAGTCTGGAGCAAGGGTACCAGAGGGACAGCAGCTGGACTCCAGAGCAGTGAGGGCCGATGTGTGACTGGGCCAGGGAAGCAGACTGCACTGAGAGACTGGAGGGAGGAGGTGGTTGGTGCAAAGGTCACTTCACAGAGGTTCCCTGGACTGAGGTCCATAGAAGAGGGCAGGCCCAAGCCCCTTCCCACTCCCTGAGGCCGCCAAGGGTGGAAAAGCACTTGACTGTTTTAACTAGTGGCCACAACCTTTGAGTGGGACTGTACTCTGGAAGTGGTGGACTTGAAGGGACTTGGCCAGAGGGCTGAGATCCTAGGACTAGACTCAGGAGCAGAGTCTGTGTGACGACAGACTGACCACCTGACGGCGGAACCATTTGAGAAATGCCCCATAACATTGCCAGGAGGTTCCAGTCAGGTGGGTCATATGCTCCAGATGCCTACAATGCCTAGCACTTCTTTAGAATGTCTTTTTGTTATATTACTAAGAATCTGCCAGCATTCACAGCATGACTTGTGGAACTGCTTTATAACAGACATAACCATTACATTAGCTCAGACCTCATACCTGTCCTGTTATGTTAGTCCTCAAGCCTCATACCTGGCCCATTATTTTAGGCACATTGTTTCAAGCTCTTACTTTCTATTACAATACTACTCTCTACCATTGTTCATGCATAATTGCATTTTGCTTAATGTTCAGTTTTGTTCATCTGGCCTACTGACATGTCATCCCCTTTTTCTCTCCTCTTACACCTTTCTCTTTCATGTAATCTTTTTCCCCCTAAATCACCTACAAAGCAGCTTGCAGAAATCTCAGTAGAGCAGCCTCAACAAATCCATCTGCTAGAGGAATATCTTTCCCAACCCACCAGACAGCCTAACTAATCACAAAAAGGAGAAGTTAAACTGACACTAAACCATTTCAAATTTTAATAATAAGTAGGAAAGGGAAAATGCAAATCATCTCAGGTTCTGATCTGAAGTTTTCTTTTTTGTGATTGGGTTAGAAAAGGGGATAAAACAGCACACCTAGATAAGTCATGTGCTTTACAGACACAGAAAAAGACATTTAAGGATCAGCTGGTTCTGAATTCTCTTACACACACCAACACCAAAGCAGGAAACTAGAAAAGTTCATGAATCATATATAATGAAACAGTGAAGTCATGCTGTTGCAAACAACATTTGGATCTCTTTTAAGACAATAATATTGAAAACAGCAAAGTGCCTGTTCATATTTTTAGTTCAGTACATTCATAATCAAATCATCTCTGTTTGCTTTGCATCAAATAAAGTTGTTTTCTGAGCAGCTAATGGAATATCAAAGAATCCACACAAGAAAAAGGATTAGCAGGGAAGGAAAATACAGTGAATTAGAAAAGCAATGCTTTGACCTGGGTAATCTGAATTTTCTTTTGGAGCAAAGTTTTGATGCTGTAAATTGCTACCATCACCATTTGGAGATATGATGCCAGGTAAACAATGCCAAACAACAGGTCCACTCACAGCAACTTCAAATGCTAATTTTGATCTTCTTCTTTTAAAAAATATTGCACAGAAACTAATTGTGTTTCCCTTTACATAGCATTTGGCATTTTGGGTTTTATTTCATATATAAAATACAGCAACAGAAATATAGATATATCACTGAGTTCAACGGAAGGTTTCTTTGTTAGCATTCCACTTTGAAAGGCATTGTGTCTACTGTCAAATCCACCGAGTACCAATTTGCAGACCTCTTTCAGAAGATGCAATTCTCTCTAATAATCAAATGTCTTTGATGTAAGGAGAACATTTTATGGAAGGCACAGTGTTTTTTTCTAATGCAAGCAGAGTTATTTTCAGGAATTTTCTTTTAAGCATTTACCTTTATTTAAGTTGAAAGGAGGCAATGTTTTGGAGCTGAATTCAAGAGGACTGCAACTATTGGTACATTTGGTCTCAGCTGAAGAACAGGTCTCCACTCCCCACATCCCTTTTCCCTCACAGTGTCACCCCCGCTCACATCCACTCTGCCCCAGCCCTTAACCTTCCTGTCCCCTGATTCTCCTTCATTACCTCATCTGTAGAGCCCTGCATGGATACAAAAATGTGGATCTGGGTACGATCTGCATCCACTCAGTGTCAGTCTCTATCCAATCCTCATGCCAGGTTTTATATATAGGCGCATCCACACTTTGGCTTGGGCTCACTCAGTGAGTATGCTGGCCTTTGATTGGTTCATTCCCCATGCAGGCCCCGCCTATTTTTTCCTTTTCTTCTTTGTGCTTCATATGCTGTGCTGTCAGTCAGAATTCCTTGGCCAATGAAACCTCTGATTGAAGCACAACATGCAAACTGCAAACAAGAAAAGGAAAAAGTTGGCGGGGCCCATGTAAGGAATGAGCCAATCAAAGGCCAGCATGCTGACTGACAGTCTGAAAGACCGCAACCAGAGCTGAGCTGTGATTGGCTGGAGTGCTTCCTGTGTTCCCCTGTGTGCTGCTGACCCAGATCATAGCAGCAGCTGCGGTGATCACACTTTGCTGTGGATTGGAGTGTGGATGTGGGTTCTATTTTTATCTGCCCAATGGGTCTGCGGATATCTGCATCCACTTGCGCATCTGCAGGGCTCTACTCATCCGCTCTCCAATCACCCCCTTCCCTTCCCCTCCTGTCCTGTCCCCTTCCTCCTTCCCCTCCTCTGGCCTCACACATCCGTTCCCTCCTCTGGCCCAGTCCCTCCGTGCCCCTCTCCAGCCCACTGAGGCTCTGGCTCCCAGGCATTGAGCCCAAAGTAGGCTGCATTCCCCATCCTGCAAATCAAGGTGGAAATTTGGGGAGGGTTGGGGGGGGGGAATTGCCATCAGCTCAGCTGGGAGCAGCCTGGAGTCAGTCTTCTCCCACTGCAGCTGGAGGGTGTGACCTGGAGCAGGGGGGTACATTCCCTCCAAGGAGTTCCTCTGGAAGCAGAGACAGCCAGCCAGGGCTGGATTTTTGGGGACCATTCCCCCCCTTAGCCTGGGGCCCTGGGCTTCAGGCCCTGAAGCCCGGCTCTGCTCCAGTGATGATTTATTTTTTGTTATTCAAGGGGAGAGGCAGTGTCTCAGGTAGCTAGAAACCAAACACAGGGATTTTAGGCCAAAGTCAACACATTGGTTTACATGAGGAAGCTACTGTAGTTCATGGAAAAATGATGTAACATGTTTGAAGTTCTTGTGGCTAATGTCACCAAAAGACATTCTGCATCAATGGGTACTTCTGAATGGTTTGACATATATAGCTATATTGTGGTAATCCAGCTCAGAAGTCACAAAGGCATGGACTATGCTGGTGGTGAAAACAAGACCTGAAAGGAAGGGTTTTGTAGCTGACTTACTCATGAAAGAGGTGGCTTTTTTTTCTAGGTATCAGGAGTGATTATAGCCTGTGGCAGGGTATCCTCCTCAGTTCATGGCGTACCAGCTGTTCTCCCTGGCACAGTAGGCCTGTAGTAAATCCGCCCACCTGGTAAGCAATTCTGATCTGGTGTGCCAGGGTCCCGGACCTAGGTTTTACCTTTGGGCAGGTCCTTTGGTAGGCATTGGTTGTAATGGTCCTCTCCAGTGAGGGTCAGGGCCGCTGTAGCTTCCTTTTCCAGGCAGTCCTGGGCTCTTCCCTCCTGCAGTAGCTATCCCCCTTTGGGGGTTTCAGACCTTTGTCTTTGGGGGAGATGAATGCTTGCTGCTGCTGGAGACAAACCTCTCAGGCCTTGTCTCTCCTCTCCCCCTGCCTCTGTGTTAGCAGAGGTGTGGTTTTATTGGTCCTGGAGCAGCCCTTGATTGCATTTACGTGCCCCCAATTGCCCCTGCAGCTGCCCCTTCTCTACCTGATGGGAAAAGGGCCTTTAGCATTCTAGGGCTGACATCCCTTCCGTCAATTACCCTTCTGCAGCCATCTGGCCTGACTTGACCACAAGCCCCAGAAGCATCCTTGAACTGCAAACTTTATGAACGAAAGATGGATAAATATCCTCAATCACAGGAGAGCAGGCTCTATCCCTATTCTCACTTCCACCGACATCACAGCCATGTTATAAAGATTGAGTTTTAAGTTGTTCACTGCTATCCAAGACTCTGTATCAAAGAAACCATGGGAGAGGACATGGCAAGCCAAATTCTCTGTCCTTGCAAATGAGCAAAATTCCATTAAAATCAATGGAGCTATGCCTACTTATACAAGCAAGGAGCTTGATCCAGAATTACCCAGGTCTCACAGACTTCTGCCTCACCTACTCTATCATCTTCATCAATTTCTTTTCTCCTCATCACATGAAATGACTTCTAGGCTCAAAACCTGCCCTGATGGACATCCTCTGATATCCCACTGCATAAGTAGATCCCTGCACAGATACATAAACGTGGATCCGTATCCAAGCTGCCTCTGCAAGAAATGATCGGCAGATATCCATGTTGTATCCACGGATGCGGATATAATGTGGATATCCGCGATATCTACAGATTTGCAGGGGTCTAGCAACGATGCAAATATGTGTATCTGTATCCAGTCTGCACCTGCAAGAATTTGTCTGCAGATATCCCCATTGTATCTGTGGATGCGGATATAATGCGTATATCCGCAGATTTGCAGGGCTCTATGCCTAAGTACAATTGGACTCCACTGATACCAGTCAAATTACATTAACTTAAAACTGGAGTAATGTTGTGGTGAACCATGGTCAGTGAGGTTGTAGGGGTAGATCACAAGGTTGGTAGATCAGAATTAGGCCTCTTGCCTTTCTTTATATCTCTGTTATAACATTTTGCCTCAGTCCTTATGGGCTGTGTAATGCTAGTTCTTCTCTTTTCTTTGGGCCTTGCCTTACCTTTCCTTCCTGTTTCATAAGCAGCAGCCAGATTTCCCCCCCTCCTTTACTAGTTTAGCTTCAATATTTCAACATTCTATTTCATTTTCTGCCTATCATGCTGTATTAAATTTTTAGCATCCTATGTATCTTCTCAGGAAACCTAGTATGAGAACATAATTAAAACCCACTTTGTTTGGACCCATCTTTCTAGTGAAAAGCAAAGTTCAATATTTCATTATGTAAGATATAACTAACAATATATTATATGAAATATTCAGAAGAATATCAGTTATTTATATGATAGCAGCTTGCAAATAGTAACTTTTTATGATATAATGCTAGATACGGAACTTCAAAAAGTACTCTATTTAGCATTAAATCCAGAAAAGGGTACCATTTGCACTAGTAAGTGACAAGGACATAATTACATAGGCAGATGAACTAGTAAAATATATCTGCAATGTATCCTCCATGTTAAAGTTGGGGGGGAGAGGCAGAATGATGAACATGACAGAGGATAATTCCAAAAATAAGTCAGATGGGAATTTTGTACCATCTTAGGCTATGAACTCACAGGATCTCATGCACAATTCTAGTAAAAAAAGGGGGGGGGGGGGAGAGTGGGGGAATTGGCCCCCCCCCCCCTTTTTTTTTTTTTTTTTTTTTCCAAAAAATGTGATATTTTTTAAAAAATTAAAAAAAAAAAAAAAAATCAACCAACCTTATTCACAAAATAATCAGAACTAGGCCTGGCCAATACCTTGATAGGAGACTTTTGGGGAAAAAAGACTTAAGAGGAGAGACTGGATGAACTAGGTTTATTTAGTTTGTAGAAGAGAAGACTGGTTGATAGAAAATTTCAACTATTTGAAGGGGTACTTCAAAGAGGAGGGAGCTAGGCTATTCTCAGTAGTAACAGAGGACAGAACAAGGAGCAATGGTTTCAAGCTGCAACTGGGGTGGCTGAGGTTGGATATTAGGAAAAACTTTCTCACTAGGAGGGTGGTCAAGCATTGGAATGGGTTACCTAGGGTTTCCATCTTTGGAAACATTTAAGGCCTGGTTAGACAAAACCTTTGCTGGGATGATTTAGTGGGAGTGGTCCTGCTTTTAGCAGGTGGTTGGACTAGATGACCTTATGAGGTTCCTCCCAACCCTAAAATTCTATGATTCTAAGTCCAAAAATCCTTCATGAAATTGTTGACCGTAGTGTGCTACACACTGTAGAAATACAGAACAAAACCACAGTCCCCATCCAAAAGTAATTACAATCTAAGTATAAGAAAATAGATTGATACAAACATCATTTGGGGAAATTCTGACCAGGTTCAGGCTAGTTGCTTTAGTGATTGTGAAGTAACCATTGTAAACCAGATTCTCCTCTCATTTGCACAGTTGTAATTCAGGAACAACAATTGCAATTGAAGTCAATTTCCAAAAGGGTAGCTGTGTCAGTCTAGTTCAGCAAAACAAACATCCTGTGGTACTTTTAAACACAAGCAAATGTATTTATCGCATGAGCTTTCATGGGAGAAAATCCCACTTCATTGCATGCTTAAAGATGCAATGTAGCCGTACTGGAATAAAACTTATGAAAAAGGAATCAGGAAAGCATTGAAAAAGACTGATGTGATCACACACAAATGGGTACAGAGTCAGCACACAGCTTTATTCAGGAAAGCAATCAACAGGATTTTACTGCTTTTCCAAGAGAAGCAATAAAGTTATAATGAGAAAGGAAAGCACACATTGCATAATTTAGGTGCCACTTTAAGACACAGACTGCTTGGGGAGTGGGGGGGACTTGCGAGCTCCCATTATATATTTATGTATGTATGTATGAGTCTCAGTGGTAGCAAGTGTTCAATATAATGTTTGTAGCTGTAAAGAAAAGTACTTTCTTGAAGAAGGACATTTTTCTGATCCAGCAGGATGTGTTTTATAAGTCTATTAGACCTACAAGAGGACAAGGGGCATGGAACAGACAATGAAGTACAATGGGCTGAAAAGGAGATGGATTGGAGTATATTTTAAACAAATACATGAAATTGATATCTGTATATTTGCTATGAAGAAATCAAAATGCTGTTACCTTAATTTCAGTGGAATGATGCAAGAATTGTTCCTTATTATAAAAATAAAACAGGGTCCTATATAGCACTGTAACTGGTAACAGCTTTCAATTATAGAGGAAACAGGATAGCAGTACCTCAGGACTTGCAATTACAACTGATTGAAACTTTCCAAAATATCATTTTTTAAATTTCAACAAAATCGTGAAATGAAATACTCTATTCATGATTAAAAAAAAAAAAAAAAATCCCACCCATCACTAGCTTTATAGACAAAAATAAACTTCAAAATTCCCTTACGGTGGACAGGAAGAGGAACTGGGGAACTCTTTAAGGTGGCACAAGCTGTGAAAAACTTAGCATAATGTGATGAAATGGAAAAAAGGAAAATGTTTTGTTGAGCCTCAAGCAATATTAAATAATGGTGAGGATCTATTAGTCTGTGGAATAATCTCCCAAGAGAATTGGTGAAAACCTTAATGCCTGAGTTCATTAAAATAATGCCTGAGTTCATTAAAATGGGGCAATTTCTTGAGAATGTACCATAGTGGACAATCCTTCATTGACAGGGGTTGGACTAGATGTTCTTATATGTCTTTTCCATCTCTGATTCATGTGCATCTCCTATTTCTACCCATTGCAGACTTGTAGAGAAGGGATGAAGAAAGAGAGCAGGAGTACAAAATGATGTGCAGGATGTGGGTAAAGTTCCATCTAATTTGCTAATATCTCTGTTCATAGCAAGACACCAAATGAATGTCATAGTTGTAGTATCTTGACTACAGAATCCTAGGCTGCATCTACACTGGTAAATTAAGTCGACTTAAGCTTGGCTTAAGTCGACTTAATGTGCCCTGCATCTACACTACATTTTGCTTAAGTCGACTTAAGCAGCTTGCTTAAGTCGACTTAAGGAAAATAAAGTTGACTTAATGAAAATTAAGTCGACTTTATTAAACCACCTTTCTACTCGACCTAAGGCTTAATTCGACATTCTAAAGTCGAATTAAGCCAGTGTAGCCCTGGGGTAGCCCTAAGTCAATTTAGGGCTACCCCAGGATTACACTAATGCCCTCCCTGCTGGGGGGGATCACAGGGGGAGCCTGGCATGCCCCCCAAAGGGCAGGGCATGTGGGCACAGTGTGACACTGTCTGGATTTAGGGAAGCATTTATGATATTATTTTCTATGGATATCTCATAAATGCTATAATCCATAGGAACTATGTCATGTTTGGTATCAATAGAAAGGTAGTCATTTGCTGGAAATGATTATATAGTTTATGTCTAGGAATTCTATTTTGATTAGAAGTTAAGAATTTGATGTTATATCCATACTTTAACTTGTGTCCTTCTGGAGAAAGTCTTAGACGGGAGGGTGTGAACAACCATTGTCTCCTTAATGTTTAGGAATTGTCCAGGTAGAATGGTCCCAGGGAGTAAACTGATGACCCATTAAGGATACAATGGGTGTATTCTTTATGTCTTGAATGGCTCATCAGGATACTCCCTGGGACCATTCTACCTGGAAAATTCCTAAACATTAAGGAGACAATGGTTGTTCACACCCAGACATTTCTCCAGAAGGACACAAGTTAAAGTATGGATATAACATCAAATTCTTAACTTCTAATCAAAATAGAATTCCTAGACATAAACTATATAATCTTTCCCAGTAAATGACTACCTTTCTATTGATACCAAACATGACATAGTTCCTATGGATTATAGCATTTATGAGATATCCATAGAAAATAATATTATAAATGCTTCCCTAAATCCAGACAGTGTCACACATAGGGCTCTGCCCTGCCAGGGTCCCTGTCCCCCTTTGCCCCATTGTACACAGGGGGTGCTCCCCCCCCACCACCGTGGATCTGCCCAAGGTCCCCCTAGCCCCAGAAAGTCGACCTAGAGCATCCAGTGTGGATGCTCTAGGTCGACTTTGTAAGTTCCCCTTTAAGTCGACTTTAATTTTAAGTGTAGACACACTAAGTCGACTTAACTAAGTCTACTTAAAGTCGACTTAAAAGTGCAAGTGTAGACATAGCCCTAGATAGCAATATTGGTGTTCCCTAGTAATAGCTCCCAACCCAAAACAGTTGAATGAATTTTATACGACTATATCTGAAAGTGTGTCAAGAGGAAATGATGTATTGAAGAAGTTAGAACCAATGGCACATTATATTGTTACTAAAATTGAAATGTTTTATATAATGGTATGTGTGCTTTATGAGGATGGTGCCAGGTTCAGATCCTCCCTGTTTTCTGTGTGTCACAGGGACTTCCCACCCACTCCCACTCCATGCGTTGAAATGAGGTTCCAAAAAGCACCAAGTCTCCCTCCCTGCAAACCTGTTGGTAAATTTGTAGGTTTTGTTGCACTGAGCGGGCCGGTTACCAATGCTAATCTTCATGTTCCCCAAGGCTCTGTCCGAGTAGAAATCAAAGCTGCTCACGGAGGGCCGCTGGCCCTCTGCAACTGGCAGCTTGCAATTCAGGAGCCAGAGGCTCTGGGTTGTGCCCCAGCTGTTGCTGTGAGGTTCTGGGTGAACCTTGTGTGCAAAATAGTGCCAGCTGTGAAGACCTAGCTGGCTGCAGCTCTGTAACAGGATATTAGCTGTTTGTTGAGGGGAGTGGGGGAATCAAAACCTCTCTGCAATAAATCACCATGTGGAATTTACCTCAGGGGAAAAAAAAGGGTTTCTTAGTCAGTCTGGCCTCAGAAGCTCATCAGTCCTTCTCCTAGAGAAGCTATCTTATCTTTGTAGTACTACCAGTATAGAAATCCTGTCACATTGAGTGGTGTGACCTATTAAACTGCAGTCTTGTTGTGATAACAGCAACCTTTTGTGTATTCTCCTTGCTAATTGCTTCCTTGCACTCCTCAATATATAAAATTATAAAGCACGTAGAATCAGTGAAAGCAGGACGTTAATGAACAAAGTTGTCCATAAAGGTTAATTTTACACTTAAGCTGTTCATTTAAAAAAAGTGTATTGGATTACATAAGGAAGATGACAAGTTCAAAAGGGGTCGCTGTGTTAGTCCAGTTCAGCAAAACAAACAAGGAGCCTGGCGGTACTTTTAAAGACTAACAAATATATTTATTGCATGAGCTTTTGTGGGAGAAAACCCTACTTCTTCAGATGGTTGAAGATGGGGTTTGTTATATGGCAGATGATGTTTCAGATAGGAAAGCAAACTATTAAGGTACAGAACAGAATTGTTTCATAGTTAAACTAAAGGTAATTCAGTCTTCATATGAGATTGCTAAAGACTTCCTGAATTATTTGACTTCTTGTGAACTGGAAGAGATGCAAAATCAGCATTAAAATAAGATCAACAGGGAAATGGGATCTTAAGCTGTTACAGCCTGACCTGATCATATGTCATACACTCCCCTGCATTTAATTTCCTCCCATTCTGTAAGTTTCCCATCTTCAAAGCGTCTGACGAAGTGGGATTTTCTCCGACAAAAGCTCATGCATTAAATAAATCTGTTAGTCTTTAAAAGTGCCACAGGACTTAAATAAATTACCCTGCTCTGCCCTGCAGCTTTTCTTATATGGGCCTGCTGTGCCCTAATTCGCTGCTCCTCACAGCCTCTCTCCTATTGGTTGCTTCCTGTGCAGCCTCCCATTCTCCTTGTAACCCCATTGCCCCCCGAGCGTGGGGTGGATGGCCCATCACATATGGCTACTTTGTGTCACTGAAATAATACAAAACAGCTGCACAAGAGCAGAGGACTTGGACCAGAGAGAGGAAAGCAAAGAGCTAAAGTACTTGAGGAGAAGGAACAAGATTTTGGTTTATTTTCTAAGGATCAAATTCTATTATCCTTACTCATATTGGGTGCATCTACACTTACAAATTAAGTCGACTTAAGCCTGCTTAAATCGACTTAATTTTAATCTGCGTCTACACTATAATTTCCTTAAATCAACTTAAGCTGCTGCTTAAGTCGATTTAAGGAAATTTAAGGTCGACTTTATTAAACCATGAAACTGCCTTTTTGCCAAAGGCCAGGTCATTTCCTAGGTCATTTCCATTGAGTTATCACCATTTGTCCCTACTGGCCAGAGGAAGGAGATGTGCTTACAGGTCTATCCCACTGGATCATAGATAGATGGGGAGAAGGTTGAAGGGAGTAATAGTTTCCTGCTTACGAGCCATAGATGAGGCTATGTTCTCCTCTCACCTGCACTTGATCCAGTACTGAGGAATATGGGATTGCATAGTAGTACAGATTGCAATTCTTTATGTGAATCCAGAAGCAGTCAAAACTGAAGAGACTTCCAAATGCACTACAGAAGGGTCACCAGATGCCCTACACGAGAGTCACCAAATGTACTACACCAGAGTCACGAAACATCTGTCACTACCAGTTTGTGTTGGGGCTTTCAAAGAGTCAAAGTATCTATGTAGCATCACCTCCCTTTGATTCATCCAGTCCCCCTAAAAAGAATATAATTTAAAACTTTGGCCCAGAGTACTCCATGACCATTAAATTTGTCACATCAGCCATCTGTTACACGTCCCTTATTGAAGAATCGTGCTCTAGAACTTCACATTTCATTTTTTAAAAATGTTATCTACCTGTTATAGTGGTGAAAGAAATTATGGAAACATGAAGGTGGGAAATAAACAAGTGTCCAACTAGGAGACAGCAGGGAAGAGTATGTTGGCATGGATTACAAAGGAAAGATTATATGGGTCTGGGCACTATTTGGCTTCAGTTATTTTCTTTGAATGGCTGAATGGCATTCTTTGGGCTGAATCACCATGGGCATAAACAGGTATGATTTCATTGGAATCAATGTAGTTTCACCTATCAGTGGTGCATTCAGCCTTATATTTTAATCCATTTTCCCCCCTTTCATTTGAAAAAGTAGCCTAAACACCCCAATCTATCTCTCATGACTGAGCACTGAATTTTTCAGGCTTCACTTAGGGCTTCTATACACATGGACCCTCGGGCAAGTTAATCAAAATTAACTAAAGGTATATATTTGAAGTGGATTAATTTTACTATTAAAGCCCTGTGTGACACTGTTCCTCAGAATTAAAGTGTCCTTAATTCAGTTTAGTTGAAATAACTTACAGTGTGAAGTACACTAAACTGAGTTAAGGCCACTTATTTCTGAATGAAGGTGTTTAAATAGGAGTTTAATGCAGTTTACCTAATACACTTCAAATACACACCTTTAGTTAATTCAGATTAATTTTCCTGAATGTCCCCACATAGACAAGCCCTTAGTCTATCTATAGTTTTGTATTCTGCAACTTCCATAATCAACAACCAATCTGAGATTCATAAATATGGAGCCATAATAATTTAAAAATATGTGGAAAATGTGCCATGCTTTAACACTTCAGAAAATGTCACATACATTTATGATAATATCAGCACAGTTGACTGTTGTCCAGATTGGCTTTTTTGATGAACCTGTATGCAATAATTTAAAACCTAATTCACAAAATGACTTTTCGGGTTTCATTTTTGGTTATGAAATGCTACAGTATACAGAGAATCCAATAAAATTGTATTTTTGATATATAAGATTTTATTATTCAGCCTTTTATTTTTCTTGTGCACATTGGAAAAGTGATAAATCAGTTTGTTCCAATAACAGCAGCTATTCAATCACACGCGATATAGCCTCAGACTTCAGAATTCTAATTCTAACCACTAGTTCCAAAGTCTCAAATCTCAGGTGATTACTTTTCCAATATTTATTTTCATAGGTCCTTTTTTAAAGGCTATTGCACATAAATATATATGTGCCAAAAGATCAACATACACAATGCCTCAAAACCATTTATCTCCGCTTGTTGAGATGTTTTTGTTGATAATGTTTCATGTTCAATTTTTCATGCATATTCTTTATAATGTCCCTTCAACAGCAGACAATAAAGTATGTTCTCAATGGAATAATTTTACATACTTTCTAAACCAGTAGTCCATTTAAGATGGATTTTGTCAAAAACAGTTGCCACCAAATATTTCCTTCTGAATAGAGAGACCAGGGAAACATTATGAGTAGAAGAAACCTAAAGAAGTTTATTGCATTGCTTACTGAGCCACTGTGTACAAATGAAATAATTTTCTGTGAGCACAGTTATCCTCTTATATGCCTCTCTCAGTGGGTGCATCTACACTGGCAACTTAGGTCGACTTAAGTACGCTTAAGTCAACCTACTCAAAGCCGCGTCCACAGTGGGCTTTTATTAAGTCGACTTGAGAACTTCCTTAAATCAACTTAACAACAGCTTAAGTCAACTTAATAACACCACCTCTGAAGGTCGATTCACCTCTGAAGGTCAGCTTAAGCCTTAAATCAACCTTATTAAGTCAACTTAAAGCCAGTGTGTACGGCTATGTCTACTGTTAAGTCGACTTAACAAGGTCGACTTAAACTGCTTAAGTCGACTTAAGGAAATTTGAAGTTGACTTTATAAAACCTCGTTTAAAGTCGACTTTCCTGATTAAGTCAACTTTATAAAGTTGACTTAGCCAGTGTGGACGCAGATTAGCCCTAAGTCGACTTAAAGTTGACTTAAAGGGTTCCAGAGCTCCATCACTTCCCTCCCTGACAGGGTGGCTGGCACAGCCAGAGCCTGGTGTGCCTCCCCCCACCCCCCCACAGGGCAGGACACAGCCCTGCCCACCCTGCTCCTATGCCCTGCCAGTGTCCCTGTCCTGCTCAGCCCCCATTGTACCCAGGTACAATGGGGCAAATGCTGAGCCCCCTGGCACTTGGCAAGGGGTGTCCCCTGCCACCCCCCCCAGGTCCACTTAGCCCCTAGAAGTCGACTTAGGCATCTAGTGTGGACATTCTAAGTTGATTTGGCAAGGTCCCCTTTAAGTCGATTTAATTTTTGAATGTGGACATGCTAAGTCCACTTAACAAAGTCGACTTTGTTAAGTCGATTTAGCAAAGTCGACTTATTTGGCCAAGTGTAGACATAGCTGAAGAGACCCTGAAGATTTCTTGCTTCCCTCTGCAGTACAGGTTATTTGCAGGTTTTAACCAGTGTACATGGTGAATTCTCTTTTAATTATGATTTGAGGACTTCAGTAACTGAGCCAGAGATGGTGAAGTTCTGAGGCCTACAAGGTACAGGAGTTCAGACTAGAACTAGATTCCTATGATGGTCCCTTCTGACCTTGAAATGTATGTGTCTATGAGCTTCCAGACTCCTCTCCTTGTCAGAATGTCTCAGCAACAGAAGTTGATACAATAACAGTGAGACAAAGTTCTTCCTCTATCTTGGTGGGTCCTGTGCTTCCCTCTAGCGGTGGGTTTGTTTCCCTCAGACCTCCAGGCCTGCGAAAAGTCCTTTGCCCCCTTTGGGCAGGAGTTTTTCCCTTTCCCCAGTCTTTGAACCTGGGGGATCTTCCTGACCAGCATTCTGCTCCTTCTCCAAATCTCTCTGCTTTCCAACTGTGCTTTGCCTCCTCTGACACACTCCCATAGCTCTCCTCACTCTCTCATTCCAGCCACCCCCTGTCTCTGGAGGAAAGGCTTTTAACAAATCTTGGATGGGGCCTTAATTAGCTCCAGGTGTGCCAATTAGCCTGAAGTAAACACTACTCAGCTACAGGTCAGACAAAGAGACAAAGAGACAAAGACGATGACCTAGTGGGAATTCATACATTGCCATTCAAACACACTAATATCTCTGACAAAAAGACAGACAATTTTGCTCTTGTGCAGAAGTATCTTGGGCTTAGAAAACCCCATTCCTGAGCAATAAAATAAAGAGAGTTTTTTTGTCACCAGGATGGATTAAGGGCTTTGACTAAATGAATTTCTTTGCTAAAAGAAGGTTCAAACGGTACATCATCAAAACTATTTGCTTGACAGACTAAGTCATTGTATGTGACAAGATACAGCTCTTCAGAATGGATTTAGCTATTTCCACAAAATCCATTTCCTTTGTAGAAGCTTTTTTATTCGTCCCAACTGAAGCTTCCAATGTAAGACCATTGTAAAGAAATGTGCTTATACCATATGCTGTAGCAGTTTACATACTGAGAGATAACATGCTGTTTTCTGTACATTTGAAGAGGACACAATCAGATGAACTTCTTGTCATTGCAACCAAAGATGCTTTTAACGTTCTTGACACTAGCTCTGTTGTAACATCTTTAAATTGTAGTGTTCATCTGAAGTGCTGGATTGACATCACTACAGGCCAACATCCACTGTTCATACACAAAATAAGTAATTTGCAGAAGAGACCACTACAGAGCAAGGTTGTGCACTACAATGAGCTTCAACCTTGACCCAGAGGGTCAAATTCAAGAGGTGAGAGTCTAGTTTAATCTCTATGCTCACTGAACTCTCTGCCCCTATAATAAAACTATGCACACAAGTGCCAATTGTTGGCAGTTATGATGGTGTGCTGTACAAAAATAAGAAACTGGACTGAAACCTCTAGCTCATTTCATAGAGGCTACCATACACATGTCAGTCAATAATGTGTAGGATGCATTTGTCATGAATTGTGGGAAATGTATCTAGATATCCTTTTATGAAAAACAATGGATCATAGCCTCAGCTGGACTTTAGGAGCATTATACTGTAATATCCCAGCTTGGTATCTGGAATTAGAAGAAGAAAGTAACATTACTGTAAAACAAGAAGCAGAAAAAAATTCTTCTCTTTGTTTTAACTCCTTCAGCATTCCAGCCATAGTCTGTAGCACAGAGTTCTTATTAGATATTTAAATATTGTGCAGAGACGAGTGTAAAAAAGGAAGAGAACATTTAGTAATAATAATAATACCTAATCCAGTGCTCTGTCCACACTGCTGTCCAGTTACTCACATTATAAGTAAATCATGATGGTGGAGACAGCAATAGATTCACATGAATGAGATGCAGGTTCTATTCTTTGTTCTACAACTGGCCTGGTGAGTGTCCTTGGGAAAGTCACAGCAGCTCACTGTGCCTCAGTTTCCTTATATTTAAAATGTGAATAATTATACTGACCTCTTTTGAAAGTGCTTTGAGATTATTAAATAAAATAATATTAATATTAATAAATAGGTACACCTAAATCAGAATCTATCCCTGAGGTATCCTTTCCTATTCTATTTCTTCTCATTTTTTTCAGCCCAAAACTATCTATTGGCAGATTTGTAAGTGTAGCTGACAGGTGGCTTAAGCTTGGGTCAGTAATCTTAGTCGTCTGTCTCTTTGGTACTACAGAGTAGGCTAGAACATGGAAAAATAGAAATGATAAATATTGGTGATCCTGCTTCCACTTTCTTGCTTGGCAGATATAATCTTTCTTCAGATGAAGAGTTCAGTAATAATGCTCAAAAGGCCATTCAAATGGAAATTACTAAAAACATAAAATTTTAGTCTTATCCATAAGTATTGACTTGTGTACTGTACACCTAATTCCAAAAGAGATATATTGAAAAATTACTGCACGTCTCATGTCTTTATTCTTAGTGTAATTTTGCTTAAGAATCAGATATGGGAATTGCAGACCACTCACAATTCCCCACAGCTGCTATTACGCTTTGAATTACAATAGTGCTGGCATTGGGGTCCCATTTTGCTAGGTGCTGTACAAACACATGGTACGAAACAGTCCTTGCCTTGAAGAGATTAAAATCTAAATAGATAAGGAAGAAAGAGCTTAAGTAGTGAGCACAAGGTCAGTCAACAAGTCATAGGTGACAACCCATTTATGGAGCCCCCTCCAATGCTTTATCCACAAGATCAAGCTAATGTGAAGATTATTACTGTTGAACTGAATGGAATTTAATATACACATAACACTGAGATTCACAAGCATGAGAGCACCATTTATTCTTCTTATCTAGCTTAATAGATCCAAATAAATCTACCCATCATGAAGAGAGACTCATAGGCTGCATCTACACTGGTAAATTAAGTCGACTTAAGCAAGCCTAAATCGACTTAATTTACCCTGCGTCTACACTAGTTTCCTTAAGTCGACTTAAGCAGCTTGCTTAAGTCAACTTAAGGAAAATAAAGTCAACTTAATTAAAATTAAGTCGACTTTATAACACCACCTTTCAATTAGACCTAAGGCTTAAGTTGACTCCCTAGAATCAACTTAAGCCAGTGTAGACGTGGGGTAGTCCTAAATCGGCTTAAGGCTACCCCAGGGCTACACCAATGCCCTCCCTGCTGGGTGGGGCACAGGGGGAGCCTGGCATGCCCCCTACAGGGCAGGGCAGAGTCCTGCCCCTATGCCCTGCCAGGGTCCCTGACCCCCTTTGCCCCATTGTACTTAGGTACAATGGGGCAAAGGCTGAGCCCCCTGGCATTGGGCAAGGGGTGCCCCCCACCCCAGTATACCTCCCCTAGGTCCTCCTAAGCCCCTAGAAGTTGACCTAGGTATCCAGTGTGCATGCTCTAGGTCGACTTTTTAAGTTCCCCTTTAAGTCGACTTTATTTTTAAGTGTAGACACACTAAGTCGACTTAACTAAGTTGACTTAGTTAAAGTCGACTTAAATTAACAAGTGTAGACATAGCCATATACACAATGGGGAATTCTTTGCAATAGATTCTAGCAAGCTCATCAGTAGGCTGTATTAGGAATGAAGCCAGAATAATATGAAAACATACTAAAATGACACTTAATACACATGTAAGCCCAGTGGCCTGAAACGCTTCATGTATGCAGTTCACTACTGACACTTGTTGGTGAAATGGGAGAAGAATAGACAACTTTAGATGTGCAGTGACTCCAGCTGAGAACTTCTCTGCTAGAATCTATTGGAGCCAAGGTGATCAGATATCTTGATTTTATAGGGACAGTCCCAATATGCAGGTCTTTGTCTTATATGGGCACCTATTATCCCAACTCACTGTCCTGATTCTTCACACTTACTGTCTGGACACCCTAGTTGGGGAGCTAGGGGAAATTGACTGAATGAGCAAATACAAAGAGTATACATTTGAATATGGTTTGTAAATTTATACATTTCAGAACAAAGCATGTGGGCCATACTTATAAGATAAGGGACTCTACTCTGGAAAGCAGTTCTCTCTAAAAATGATTTGTGGGTCATGGTAGATGATCAGCTGAACATGAGCTCCCAGTGTGATGCTGTGGCCAAAAGGGCTAACACAATTGTTGTCTTTATAAACCAGATAATCTCAAGTAGGAGAGAAGTTTGGGTTTTTTTCTATATTTTGCACTGATGCAACTGCTGCTGGAAAACTGTCCAGATCTAGTGTCCACAGTTCAAGAAGGATGCTGGAAAAATTGGAGATGGTTCAGAGAAGAGCCACAAGAATGATTAAAGGATTAGAAAACCTGCTGTATTGTGATAGACTCAAGAAGCTCAATCTATTTAGCTTAATTAACTTTGATTGACTTTAATACTGTGTATAAGTACCTATCTCGGAACAAATATTTAATAATGGAATCTTCAGTTCAATGGCTGGAAGTTGAAGCTAGACAAATTCATAGTAGAAATGAGATGTGATTTTTTTAACAATGAGGCAAATTAACCACTGGAACAGTTTATCAAGAGTCGTGCTGGATTCTCTGTTACTGGCAATTTTAAAATCAAGACTGGATTTTTTTTATAAAAGATCTGCTCTAGGAATTGTTAAAGGAAAGCTCAATGGCCTATGTTACATGTTCAGAGTAGAATATCACACTGTTCCCTTCTAGCTATGGAATCCATGAAGGGGCCAGGCCAGACTTGCATTACCGTTCTATGGCAGTTTGGCGTATTTTGATTAAAATACAATTAACTTTTGAGTTTGAGAGCAAGAAGATGATACGGACCCTTTTGGAAAACCAAGAGTCTAAGGGCTGAAGACAAATGTGCCTGGGGTTACTCTGACCATGATCACAGCCAGATGCAGCTGGGTAAGGGGGAGAGAGAGACAGAGAAAAACAAAGGAAGAAAATCAGAATCTTTCCTGTTATCCACTGATAGTGTTTCTCTAGTGGTAAGAACTCGGTGAAGTGTCCTGCAGACCATTGATCTTTCTCTGCAGAGCTGAGCAGAGGTCGCCTTGAGATGACAGATGGCACAGAATAGGGGTGTCTTTGAGGCACTTGGAAGCACAGTAGGGTAGCAGCTGAAGCAGAGCAATGATACCTCAGGCTGAGGCAACAGAAGGAGCAGCAGCCTATGTAATGGGCAGTGGTGTGAGACTCGCATCCCAGCAATAAAAGCGGAAATCACACCACTGGTTCAGGTGATAAAACCCTTGGAGCAGCCCAATCACCAGAGAACTCCAGAATCCTTGGACCCACCAACCTCTGAGAGCAAATTGTGAGTGGGGAGCTGGTGATGAGGGAAGTGTCTAGAAGACATCGCCCTTCATAAGTGCTAGAAGGACTGATGTCAGGCCTACTGGTAAGATACCCTGTGGGATGGGGGCAGCAAGGAGTCTTATTTCATGGAATTTATTAATTCCTGACCTTCCCAAGTTCATTCTGTCTTCTTTCCTTCCAATAAAGTTTTGTTTTTGTTTTGTTTTAACTACATGCACTCAAGGCTTGAGATTGGTAAAAAATTCCCCACTGGAGCACTCTGGGTTCCTGGAAAGGATCTTGAGCTGGTGTTAGTTACGTCTTTAGAAGGAATGCCTAGAGAATAGAACTCAATCCTTTTTGCTGTTTCAAATACCTGGAAGAAGGATTACTTACATACAACTAGAACCTTAACTTGTGAAAACTTATGCATCTTTGTAGACTTCAGTGAAGGTACATTGACTTACACCTGCTGAAGATCTGGATCTGAACAATGTAAAATACCTTACTAGTTGTGAAAGTTGTCTCACTTAGTTACCATAGAGGAACCATAAAGGCACTCTGGCACCATGGAGTCCTGCCTTGCCACTGACCTTTAGCAAATCTATTCACTTAACTTTGCTTTTGTTCCCCTTCTTTATCTTTTCTAATTCAATTTCGTGCTCTGAAATGTCAAGGTCAGTGGCAGAGCCAGGATGAGAACCCTGCTTTCCTGATGCCATATCCATGGAACTGTACAGTCTTTATGATTGTCATCTTGCATATGGACTAATGTTTTAAAATCAGATCTTTAGTTTAGATGAGTCAGGACCAGTTCCTCAGGGGGTTAAGTGAATGAACTTCCGTTGAAGTCCATGGAGCTGTAGGCTGTCTTTTGCAATATGTCCCTGGCCTGATCACAGGATCATAAAAGATTAGGTTTGGGAGGAACTTCAGGAGGCCATCCAGTCCAATCCCCTGTTCAAAGCAGGACCAACCTCAACTAAACCACTCCTGTCATGGCTTTGTCAAGTTGTATCTTAAAAACCTCTAAGGATAGAGAGTCTACTGCCCTAGTAGGTAACCCATTCTAGTGCTTCACCATTCTCCTAATGAAAAAGTTTTTCCTAATATCCAATCTAGATCTCGCTGTCTATGTCTACACTTACCAAAGTTAGTTTGAATTAGTTAATTCGAACTAACTAATTCAAACTAATTTTAGTTTGAACTAAGCAAGTGCCATGCATGGCACTTGCTTAGTTCGAATTAATCAATTGCATTAAGGTCAATGTGCCGGTTAGTTCGAACTAAGTGCTTAGTTCGAACTAACATGGGCACATTGGGTTAATTCGAATAACTAGTTTGAATTAACCCTTAGTTCGAAAAGTAAAAGTGAATTTATTAGTTCAAATTAAGGAAGTCCTTAATTCGAACAAATGAAAACCTAGTGTAGCCAAGGCTTATGTTAGTTAGAATTAAGTTTCCTTAATTCAAACTAACTTGCCGGTGTAGACATAGCACCTGATTGCAACTTGAAACCATTTCTCCTAGTTCTGTCATCTACTGTGAGAACAGCCTAGCTCTATCCTCCCTTGAACCCCCTTTCAGGTAGTTAAAATCTGTTGTCAAATCCTCCCTAATTCTTCTCTTCCACAGACTAAAGAAGCCTTGTTTTCTCAGAGTCTCTTCAAAATTCATAAGTCTCATCTTCTCCTCATAAGTCTTGGCATCTAGACACTAAAGTAATAACAATGGTAGATCTGCAGCAATCAGACAGGTTGAACATTGCACTGGGGCATCAGTCAAGGATATATAGTCAAGACTTTCTTCTGCAATTAATCTTCCCTTCCATCCCCTTTGGCATAACGGAACAAAGCCAAAGAATAGAGAAGAAATCTTTCATGAGTAAAGTAAAACAATTTGATATCCTGTTTCATAAGGAGTAGCATAAGAGCAAATTTAGCAGAGAAGAAAACATTTTTGACTTTCCTTATAGGTTAGATGCATAATGTCTGTTCAAACCATTTCAGTCCCAAATAGTACAGAAGCAACTAAATTGGCAGGAATGAATGGTGCGAAGCTAATGGTATCCCTCAGTTTGACTGTTCTGTGTAGTAAAATGTACAATTTTTTATAAACTTTTTTTTAACATTCTCTGCCATCTCAAACAATCAGCAAGCAGAATAGAATAGTTTTAATGAAGCATTAGCCCTTTGGCCCTGGACATTGGCTTTCCAATGATTAAATGCTTTTACAAAATTCAGCAGTGCAAATTTGCAATTAGGTGTCAGATTTAATTTATAACCTCAATTTCATCAGAAATTAATGATCTCCATACTAGTAATATATACGCAAACAACTGTTATTTGATAATTATTACTAGAATTTAATAATTTACTAAGAGAATCTCAGTTACTAGAACTAGATTATTTTTTTAATTTAACTTGTGCCCCAATACTTGCTTAATAGCTAAACTAGTATACAATTGTTATTTTTAAAGTTTACAGCTCCTGAAAATACATTAAATGCCTTACAACACAAAAAATAAGGCCTTGTCCCTGTACAAAGTGTTTGGAATATGACACCAAATATGGTACAATGAAGAGAGAACCAAATAATACAAAAAGGGTAGAAGAAGGAAGGACAGGGTGCTCTCAGCAAAGTCTGGTTCATGGGGCATTTATTATTTCAAACTATTGTTACCCCTTTGGTGTTGATTGGAGTATGATGGAGGCTGGTATTTCCTTTTCTCCAGTCTTGCTTATTAATAAGGAATGTATCAAGTCCTGCTTCTCCAAATGCAGGAGGAACCAAAAACCAGGGGAAGTTTTCTCTGTTTATAGTCCCAAAGCTCTTTAGCCAGCACCAGAACCAGCAGCCATTTCTCTAGGTTCTGCAGGCTCATATATTTTCTTCTTAAAGCTGATTTTCACTCTTTCTCTATCTGCCTTGCTTCAGCCTGTTTTGTCTTTCTCTGGCACTGACACCCATCCACCCACCCACCCACAAAACATGACTTACTCCAGTGACTACATTTTAAACCCTTGGGTTACTTGATTCTGTTTCTACTCAGACTTTCCACATGCCTGTGTTTATCTGTACAACACTGCTTCAGCCTCCTGATTACAGAGCCTTCTTTATGTTTATTCTGAACTGACAGCAATAGTCACACCTGGCCCATTTCAACATTTAGCTCACCCGAAATATGACCAGAAAATCTGACTGATATAGACTAGAAATTATGGAATTTCACAAGAAGTCTTGTTTCACCAGTTTTTGCAGTCCTCACAGGTCACAGAACTTTTGTGATAGTTGAAATTTTTCAAAATGCAAAATTCAGTGGGGAGAAAATATTGGGGGGGAAATTATTTTCTTGCAAATAATGTCCATTTTATTGAGGTCAGTTTTAGAACTGGTCAAAATCTTTTATATTTTTATATTTAAAAAAAAATCAGAATTTTGAACTTTGAAAAAAACAAACAAACCCATGAGGTAAATTTTAAATAGAGTTTCATAAAATTGTTCCTTTCATTTTTGACCAGCACTTGAAATTGAAAAAAAAAAAAATCTAATATTGATGCAATCTAGCCCACTTCCTCATCAAGGTAGGATTGATCTTTAGCATACCTTTTCTACTGTTCTACCCAGTCTGTTTATAAATGTCTTAAATGTTTGAGCTTCCATCAGTTTCACTGAGATACTATTCTTACAAGCAAAGAGGGCTCAGTGGTAAGAATATTTTCTGCACTGTCATACTATAGTATTTTACATAGTTTAGGTATTTGGAGAAGCATCCTTTTGAGCCAAACTTTAGCGTAGAGGGAATGACATTTTCCAGCCAATTTTGTTTCCACCAAAACAAGTTCAGATTTGAGTTAACCAAAATATTCCATGAATATCAGCTTTAGTGAATCATTTCCCACTAAACAAATAAAAAAAATTCAGAAATGTTGACATGAACTGGATGGCATTATTGAAATATTTTGTTTTATCAGGCTAAATTGACAAAGGCTATGTCTACACTAGAAAAAGTTAAGTCGACTTTGTTAAGTTGACTTAATAAGGTCAACTTTAAGTCGACCTAAAGGCGACCTTATTAAGTCGACTTAACAAAGTGGATTAAGTCAACTTAACTTTAAGTCGACTTGTCCAATTTGTTAAATCAACCTAGCCACTCTTAAGTTGATTTAATAAAGTCGACTTAAGGGTTACTCCATGTCCACACTTAAGGCTTAAGTCAACCTAATGGGTGGTTGTTATGAGGTCGACTTAAGCTTTCATAAAGTCGACCTAAGGAATTTCTTAAGTCGACTTAATGAAAGTCTGGTGTAGACAGAGAGTAATTTAGGTTGATTTAAGCCTCCTTAAGTCGACCTAAATTGCTAGTGCAGACATACCCAAAGATACTGATTTGCAAAACTAAAGTGAAGGAGGAGCCCCCATTGTTTAGGGCAAGTCCCCAGGGTGTGGGACACTGAAGTTCAAATCCCTGTGCTAGAATGCAGCCATATAACTGACATCACAGGTGACACCACCAGCTAACCATGAGCTTGCAGGGGATTCTGTAGTGGGAATCTTTCTTGTTAAAGCTGTTTCACTTCAGTGAATAACAAACGTGGGTGGTTTGAATACTCCCTAGTGTTAAGATGGTCTTAACAGGAAGTTGCTCTCTGGATCTAGTTCAAATGTGATACCTTGGTTAACAATGGAGGAACACACAGGAGAGTGCTGAGGAGTCAGCACTAATTGATAAAAGTATCTGTCAGATGCAATAGCTTTGGCTATTTTTCTGTAATTCTGATCTCCCCCTCAAAGAAAGTTCTGGGGAGCTTTCAATTCATCTTAGTTGTGCCTCCAACACTTTGTCATGTATAGAGTATTTCCTTCTCATGCATAGACCATGGTTAAAGGTAGGTTCTTCATAATTATTAAGTGGCCATAGCACCATGCAAGGGACCTTAAAGTCATCTAGTGAGTCCATCCCCCACCCACACACACTGAGGCAGAATGAAGTTAATGGATAATAATACAATGTCCTTCTTCTCTCTTAACAAAGAATCTGTGTTCAGGAAAAGTAATAGGTCTATTCTGAGCATGTTGAATATTTTTTATTTGAATATGCATTGGTCTTTTGAGATATTGTTAATGCACTCACCAGTATGGCATTTAGGTGTCTAACATTTAACTCCTGTCTTAACCAAGAGTGACAGCTCTTAGCCCAGCTTTTCCAAACAGGGTCATTGCCTCATGACTGAATGGAGCTGGTTGGAAAATGGTGAACATTTTTCAAATATTTTCTAATTTTTCTATGAAGAATTTGGGTTGAAATTTCAGATTTTCCAACCAAATCTCAGTCTACAGCTCTAATATTGATGCACACAGTCTACACTACAACTAGAGCAGCACATTTGTAGCAATGTCACATGAGTATCCCATCATGCTTGAATTTTCATCAGAAATACCATCCTGGACCTGAGAAATTTTTTGTCAAAAGCAGTACCCGACATTTTCCACTTTTCTACAATATATTTTGCTTTTCAGATAAAGTGGCATGTTTGGAATGGGAACAAGTTTTGGTAACAATTTTCAGCCAACTGCATTATTAAGCAACAATAGTCTTACTAATATTAAATACATTGTGTATTTGTATGGTGTTTGTAATGTGATTATATGGTAGAAAACATATAGTAAATGAGCAAATAAAACATTTCAATTGGCAGCAATACAAACATATTCCGAATTCGTAATACCTTTATGATGCCCTTTTGGAAATCAATTCCCAGAGAAAGCAACAGAGCTGTATAATTTCCGCTGATGCCATGGTCACCCTGGACTCTTCCTAATTTTGAATGCAGATTATGGAATGATAAAAATCTCCATGGTTAAGGTTGTGACTTTGTTTACATAATAATCTAGAAACCCAGATTCAACCTCCCTCTAAAATGCACATGAAAGGTCATACCAGCTTAGAGACTGTTAGATTAAGGTCTTGTGTACATGGAAAAGTTCTGCCAGTTATACCAATATAGTTATACCAATATACCCCTCTGCACAAGTGACATAACAGAATAAAAACCCCAAAACCATACAAACAAAAACCCTACAACTCTCCTATTAGAATAAAATATCTATGTAGGGGGTTATGACTGAATAATTATACTGTTTCAAATTCACACCTTAGTTAATACACCTCTCCCCACTTATATAACTATGGCTTAAAATCTGGAAGAAATAATTTGAAGTGAAATGGACAGGAGGGTGCTGAATTATGACACCTTAAAAATAAAGGGGTTCACCAATATTTACAAAAAATGTTGCTTTGTTTTAATTTTGCCACTTAATAGCTCAAAAGCAAGAAGAAAAACTCCTCATTTTACTGGGATCCTGTAGATGAGATCCATCGAACAGCACCAAAATTTAGGAGATTCTAATTTCAAAGTGTATTTGATTCTTAGGGAATATCATTATGGTTTCAGTATTCCTATTATAGCACATCAAATGACTGCTGGAGACATAAGCCTTCACTGAAATAAAATAATCAAGTCTTCTTATTTTGAAAGAGATTTCAAAATGTAACCCAGCATTGGAGGAAGGCTCATCTATGGAAAGAAGAGGTCTTCTGCCAGAAGGTTGAGAGACATGATATTAAGCTTTTTGAGGCTTGCAGGTTTCTGTATGGGGATGATGAGTGGACCAACTGGCTTCTTAATGCTAATGAAGAAAGCTAATAAGCCACCTAACTGTTGCTGGAGTTTCTTCTCTATTGCATACCCCAAGAGATCCACAGGAAGTGGGGGAAATCCCTCATGATTTCCTTCCTCTCAAGCCCAGTTCTCTCCCAGTCCTCCAACCTCTCATAAATGTGACCATCTGAAGGGCCCACTGTGATCATCTAATCTAACTTGCTACATAACATTAGCCATAGAACTTCCTTGAGGACCTCCTGACCTCTGTGGTTTGCAGCAGAAGTGTTATCCTCTGACAAACCACAGAAGAGTCACTAAGAAGGCAGAGAAATGTTTTCCTCTTGTCTCAGTTCACTGATGAGTTTCTCCTCAATGTCCCTTTTCCACCTAGCCCATCTGTTCCAGAAACCTTAACTTCACCTTAATTAAGTTTTTTAAGGGTATGAATTTTAAGGGCATGATTTTTAAGGGTAATGATTTCATTACTTCATCATATTTGGACTTCTGCTATGATTCATTCTATTTGATTTCTCTCTATGAGACTGATTTTTTTCCACCTGAAGCCTGTGTTTGCCTAACAACACAAATTCTATTGGATACATTCATTTTGAAGTCAATTCCCTTCTACCTACGTTTTCTACCAGACTGCATTCTTGGCAAGAAACCCTGGGAGATGGTTCCCTGGACAGAAAAATGATGAGGATTGCTTCCTCACAATAGCTCTGATAAATCCCAGCATTTTCATTATCCTTCCTTATATTCATCTCTTTATGGTGACACTGGCAGGAGAAACAGTATTTCTATGTAGGCATTGAAAATTGTAATCTCAGTTCCATAGTCTTCATAAATAGGAAATATCTATTTACATGCAAGTTCTCAGTTTATGGAAAATATGGACAAGAATGCTGAATACAGCTTAGATCTGGACTCAACATCATAAGATAGTTTCCTAAATACTGTCCAATCCAACACTCTTGCTTTATTGGTTGATTGTTTTGTCTCTTTCTTTTTGCTTCAAGATTTGAAGGAAATGTAATGAAAATGATTTATTAGATCATCTGTTCCAGCCCTCTGCCAGAATATAGCTTCTATTTATTAGGTTCTTTGATTCTCTACTATAATGGTTTACCACCTCTGCCCAATCTAGGCATCTCCTGAAACTTTCAGGATCAACTTTTCAAATCAGTTCTAAAACAGGATTCAGGAGGTTTGCATGTTCACTCATTTGTGTGATTAAGAATAGTTACCCAATTGGTAGGCTCAAAAAATATTCCCTCTCTCACATTTAGTGTTTTCTGATGCCAAACATCAGTGTAGCAGCTGATCACATACTTCTCCCTTTTTGTTTGAATATGCAAGCAGCTGCAAACACACAGATATGGATGTGCAATGTTAGAAGATAGAAATGTGGATCTCAGGTTGAAGTGGTTTCCTTGGTAATATAACTACTCCTGATTTCATTAACTTTTGATTATGTCTTATTTGTGTCAATACCTTTACAATTTCTGTAAATTTCCATTTCCTAAAATGTCTATGAGGTCATTGTAAAGTGAGAAAAAGTTCAGCTGCCTTAATCTTACTTCATAACTTTGATTGTACCCATGGGCAGCATCCTAGTTTTTCCCAGAGCAACATTATATTACCATTTTTGTTATTTTCTATTTGTGTTCAAGTAATGCATATCGGAGCCAACAAGAATAAGCACCATATTTGTCTACAATCATATACACAGACATACAGGATAAAGGAACTTGTTCTGCACTCAAGATTCTGGAAAAAAAAGTGTGCGTGTGGGGAGGGGGGGGGAAGGTAGACAAACAAAAAAAACCAAAAACCCAACCTTCTCTAATATTAATATCAGCCTTTGGATTTGGTATTCTATCCCTCTGCTACTATAATCAACCCTTTTTTTTTACTCCATTGCACCCTGGGAATAATGGTTTTTTTATTATTTCCCCACAATAACTTCCAAATCTTTGGCCCTATCAGTATGCTATATGACTAAGCAATTCAACACATATTCCCAAGCATGATTCTTTGCTCCCAAACTAATTATTGCCCTACATTGAATTGAACTATCCATCTATTGGCTGAGCCAGAGGCGGCCTTAGGCTATATGGGGCCCTAGGCGAAGGCCCATTGTGGGGCCCCCTACAAGGCCTAAGCCCCGAGCCAGTCCCTGAGGCAGGCCGCACCGGCCCCTGAGCCAGCCCCCAGCCCCGAGCCAGCCCCGGCACCCAGAGCCAGCCCTCATGCTGGACCCCAGGTCCCCATGCCAGGTTCCGGGACCCCAACCAGGGCTGCACTGTCTCGACGCCCCATGTCCTGAGCTGGCCACTGAGCCACCCTGCGTCCGTTCCCTAACCCCAAGCCAGCCCCTGTGCCAGCCCCCAGGCTCCCGAACAGGTCCACGCTGGCCCCCAGGCCCCCAAGCCACCCCGTACTGGCTCCTGAGCCCCAAGCCACCCGCCATGCTGGTCCCCAGGCTCCCAAGCTGGCCCTTGGGCCACCGAACAGGGCCGCGCTGGCTCCCAGGTCCCCAGGCCCTGATCCAGTCCCCGCCCCTCCAAACCAGCTCCCCCCACAGCACTTACCTTGCTGTGGAGGCGGGGACTGGGCGGAGCGGGGAATCGCGGCCAGCAGGAGGGAGCCTGGAGCTGCGGCAGGCGGCTCTTGTGGCCCCAGCCCTCAGGCCACGCAGGGGGGGTAGGGTCAGCAGGGGGAAGCCTGAGCAGCACTGCTGCCACTCAGGATTAGCATGCATGCCAAATTTGGCACGCGTGCCGGGGGTTGCTGAAATGTTCCCTCTAAGGTTTGGTGGCTTGTGTGCAAAATTTTCAAGCCGTGTGCAAAACTTTTTCTGAATAAAATTTTTGTGTAAACTCACACGACAGAAATTATAGGCATTAATTGAAGTTTAAGTGATTGTAAATAGAATTAATTAATTGTGTTTAATTAATTGAATTTGAATGAATTTTGAATTGAAATTTAATTTTTAGAAAGGTTTTTATTTAAAATTAATTTTTAAAAGTTTTTTTTAAAGAAAGAAAGAAAGAAAGAAAAAGAAAGAAAGAAAGAAAGAAAAAGAAAGAAAAAGAAAGAAAAAGGAAGAAAGAGAAGGAAAAGAGAGAAAGAAGCTGAGGCCACTGGTGGGGGGGACCCGACCATGGCCCCAGGAAGCCGCTGCCGGGGTGGTGCAGACCCCGGTCCCAGAGGCCAATCCCGGCCCCATGCCGGGAGGCCGAGGCCGTCGGTGCAGCAGAGCTGACCCCGGCCCCAGCAGTCGAGGCGGCCAGCGGGTGGGAGCCCAGGAACCCACCCCAGTCGCGGCCACCCCGCTGCCCTGGCTGCGTGGGACAGGAAGGCAGGCCCGTGCTCCTGCCCCAGCCCTGAGCCTGCCTGTTCTGCCCAGGGGGCGGGGAGGACCAGCCCAGAGGCCAGGCACAGGCTGGATCTGCCGCGGCAAAGCCGCAGCCCCGGGGGTTTGGAGGGGGCAGCGGGGGCTGCCGGGCTGCACCCTCAGTGCAGAGCGGGGAGTGCAATGGCTGCTGTGCGGCCACACACCCGAGCAGCTTAGAGGGAGCATAATGCTGACCCCTGTTAGGGAAGCAGGCGACCGACCCTAATGGGGCCCCTTGCTGCTCGGGGCCCTAGGCGGCCACCTGCCTTGCCTACCCCAAAAGCCGCCTCTGCGCTGAGCCACCTACATGATTGAATTGGGATGTAGTGTTTCTTACTCTTTAATCTCCCACCATTTTTCTCCCAACCTGTTGACCATATTTCTAATCTACATAGTAGCTAACACACAGTTACATCAGTGTATTAGAATCATTGTGGTTACTTCACTCAAAACATACATTTAGTGTGCAGTAGCAGTTTAAAAAGCTGCTGGGAATGTTGGGAATCATTAGGAAAGGAATAGTTAATAAGACAGCAAAGATTGTATTGCCTCTTTATAAATCCATGATACACCCACATCTTGAATACTACATGCAAATCTGGTCATCCCATCTCAAAAAAGATATATTGGAATTGACAAAGGTACACAAAAAGTCAACTGAAATGATAAGCGGCATGGAAAAGCTTCCTTATCAGGGCAGTGTTACAGGACACTGGCTGCAAACTGTAGCTCAGGCCCAAGGTTCAATGGGTTCGGTAGGCACAACACCGGTGGACAAGGTGAAAGGTGCAAACAAACAGTTTTATTAAGATACAGACAAGAAAGAAAAGAAATATTAAAGCGCCAATGCTTATGCCCCTTCAGAACCCGGGAACCCCAGTTAAACGACTGCAGGCGCAGAGCATGGGGAGCAATGACTCGTGATTGTGAACACAGCAGTTGCCCAGATGACAGAGTGCCAAATTGGGGGGTGGCTTAGTCACTGGCTTTTATACACTTATTTTTGCTGAGTGGGAACCTGACATGCACATCTAATTATTTTTCTCATGAATTTACAACATTCCTTTGACCCAGTCTTATCTTGTTATTTTACAGAGCTTACATGTTATGTCTGCTCTGTTGTGAGAGCAAGGTATGTCCTTGCTCAGTAACAGCTCTGTTTAGGGTTAACTTTTGGTCAGGGCTGATTAATGGTGACAACACCTACTAGCAGTTTATTGTAACACAAATTCTTCCGTTGGGCACTACACTCCACCCGCTAGGTGGTGTAGCCATTCATAATCTTGATGAGGGTTGCTAATTTTAAAGTTAAACCTTAAAACTAGGGCCTGCATCTATTTCCATTATTTAAAAAAACAAAACAAAACAATTAAAACTAATAAAACAAAACAAATACATAGCACTATAATTATAGGATGCAATAAAAATTGCAAAAAGGCCAAAGCTTTGTTTAATTACACCTGATGCCATTAAACCACTGCTCCGTGAAATATTGGTACCAATGCAGGCTGTCTTCCAACCAGTATGGTTCAGGGTTCATCACATCTGCCATTATCCTTTTCATTCTTAAACCAAGGCCCCTAAAAAAGGGGTAGCTGGCTAATCTGCAATCTAATTACTTCCACATTAAGGACTACCTAGGGCCTTGACATCAGCAAAATCCCAAAGGCCTGTTCCCACTCCAGTTTTACCCCCAGGATGGTGTCCATTGCTTCACACTTTCTCTGCCACCCTGAGGCGAGGGGAACAACAGATACTCTTTACTACGCTCACAAATCACTTGCTCAAAACCAACAGCTCACATTATAAAATCCAAACCAAACTGCACCAATATTAATGTTCACATTAATCACATCAATCTGCAGTCCCAAAATAAGCGGGTTGCATGTGTTCGGTAAAATCATCACATGCAGGTGGTGCTTGTTAACTGGCATCTCAGGAGGTCAAACAAGTAGCTCCACACTGAACCAATGGTACCCCTTAACAGGGGCCAGATTTTCAAAGCCCCAACCTTGGGCAGGGCCTAGTAGAGGTAGTTCTGTGTGGTTGGCGCACTTGTCCATGTCCAGCAGGGCCTCCAAGGGAGCTTGCCCAAACAATTTGGTGGTGTTGGCTGTGGGACTAATAAGACTGGGACTTTTCAACTTGAAAAAGAGATGACTAAGGGAAAGGGATATGATCGAGTTCTATAAAATTATGACTGGTGTGAAAAAATAAATAAGGAAGTGGTGTTTACTTCTCATAACATAAAAATTAACAGTCAACAAATTAAATTAATAGGCAGAAGGTTTAAAATGAGCAAAAGGAAGTATTTCTTCATACAACACACAGTCAATCTGTAGAAATCATTTCCACAGTATGTTGTGAGGCCAAAAAAACAAAAACCAACCAAACAAAAAAACCCTAAATATGTTCCTGGAGAATAGGTCCAACAATGGCTGTTAACCTGGATAAGTAGGGGTTGCTTTCTTCTAGAGGCTGGGAATGACTGAGGGGATAGATCAGTTCATAATTCCCTGTATCATTCATTCCCTCAGAAGGATGTAGTACTGGCATCTGTCAGGATACTGGATTACATGTACCATTAGTCTGACTCAATATGGCTCTTCTTATGTTCTTATTTAGTGTACAAAAAAAAAAATATAAGAGATCTTATTTTTAACTTCAGTGTTTTCTTTTAATTTGAAATAAAATGATGAATAAATTATTTTGGGGGTTTAGTGTGTGAGTGTTGGTTTGTGTTGGTGGCCTGTGATATACCGAAAAAGAATCTAAACAAGTTAATATGTTTCATTAATATTTTTAAATTAAATATTTTGATTTTTTTATTTGAAATGTTTGTTTATAATCTACCTTAATATTATTATTTTTTAAAAAAATTAGAGACAGAAATTAAGTGAAATGCTTCATTTTGGGTCAAATTAAATAATGTGTTCATTTTAAAAAAAAAACTTTTTTGTTTAACAAAAATATTTAAAAAATAAGATTTCAGGTTGATTCCACCCTCCCTCACCCACTCCCCTAGTTTGGTGGCAGAAGCAAAAATAAAATAAAATAAAATAAAATAAATCAGTTGTTCCCTCAATTCCCTATACTTCACTTCACCATGAATGAAGCAGGAACCCTATTGAAATTTAAGTTGACTACTCTGGGATGTAAAATTATGAATGTGCTTTTCAGGATGAGCAACATCAGCACATTTAAAGTTGAGCAAGTCTGTAGTGCCATTAAAGATACTTGAGCTCTTGCTCAAGAGTTTTAATATTCAGCACCTCGCAGGATGAAGGCCATGCAGCAAGCTGTGCAAAACTCTATCCTTGCAACAAATGCCTAATGGACACAGGATTCTGGATGTGCAAAAAAAGTCAAAGGATTGGGTGCTAACAAGCTGTGTCAAAGTGCTATTGAAGATTGAAAATGACACACATTGAAAGCCAAGACAATACTGAATGCCCTCCTCCATTATATCAATAATAACGGAGAACATATTCAGTATGTTAACTTCTTCTGCATAGTATTTTTATATAATGGTATACATCCTCAAGTACTATTGTTATCTTTGCACAATATGTGTCAAGTATACTCAAATGCTTTTTCTCCCTCTGAGATGAAGCTATATAGATTCTGTTCTTAAACAGAGCTAGCATTATGAATAATGAGAGCTGTAGCTAAACAGTTTTCTTTCCCCCTCATTTAACAATTATTACAAAGAGGTAATTACTGCAACACTTCTTGAACTGTGCCAAGCAGAAGAGCAATAATTCATAATTTATCAAAAATGACTTCACTAGTTTTTCTAAGTTTGCAATGCTCTCTGTTTTATTTTATTTTATTTTACAGAAAAATAATATGACTTACTACTTGGACAAGCCTCATCCCTGAAGTCAGGCAATGGAATTACACCAGAGATGAATTTAAGTGATATTGTCAAGAGTAGTTTAGGCTGATTTATGCATAGAGTTTACCCTTTGCAGAAGGTGAGCAAGAGGCCTATGAAACATATAACATCCACTCAGCTCACACTTATATCCTATTGAGGGAGACTTCAGTGATGCAGAACCCTTGTGAAAGCCCTTTGCACAGAGATGAGTGTCACCAATAGGGAATAATATGTTCAGTGACTGTATCTTTACTTTCTGGTTGGAGGAAATATTCCCCTCTATTACAAACAGAAGCATCACTTCTAAATTCCACTTAAACTTACCATCATCTGCCACCTCTCTCAATGCCTTGAGGACATAAATAACTGAATGAAAAGCAGCTGGTTGATGCTAAGTTTGGCAAGTTATGTGAAAGGTCGGTGGAACACACTCCTGGACAATATCAGAACCACATGGAATCTCATCACCTTATAGAATGACCACTTCACCTTGAATGGTCTCTTGAAATACATGTTAAACAATCTTTTCAAATCTTGTATTTAATAGTGACAGTTTCCCAGACCTGAAGAAGAGCTCTATATAAGCCTGAAAACTTCTTCTACCAATAAAGTTGTTCCAATAAAGATATTATTTCATCCACCTGGTCTCTCTGGGTGTGTCTACACTTGTAAATTAAGTCAATTTAAGCCTGCTTTAAGCCTATGGTGAAGAGGACCCGCACCGCTTGTGCCAGCACTGCTACTGTCTCCTCCACCTGCGCCTGTATCCAGACAGACATACTGACCATGGATATCTCTACCCAGATCCTGGCGTGGACTTGCAAGGACTGTGGCCTGCATTTCCCACTCTCAGATGGTCAGGCTGGGGAGATCATTCAATGTGACAGGTGTCTCCTGGTGGAATCTCTCAGGAAGCAGGTGGGGGAGTTACAGGAGGAGGTGGCCAGGCTCAGGAGTATCCATGCCCTGGAGAAGTTCCTGGATAGCATTCATGAGGAAACATGCAAGGATGAGGAAACTATCCAGAGGCAAAGGACTGCTGCCACACCCTCGGAGAAGGATGGGATGGCTCAAGCAGAGGGTGGACACTGGCAGCTGGTTACTTCTGGCAGCAGACAGTGCTCCACCCCTGCTCCCATCCCACCCTCCGTTGTGGTAAAGAACCGCTACGCAGCACTACAGACGGGAGATGATATGGAAGAGGAGAAGCCGTGCACCCCCGAGGTTGGGAGGATCACAACCATCACACCCAGGAGAAAACGTCTGATTGTGGTGGTTGGTGACTCTCTTCTGAGGGGGACGGAGGCACCCATCTGTCGCCCAGATAAGGCTTCTCGGGAGGTATGCTGCCTGCCAGGCGCCCGTATCCGAGACGTTACGGAGGGATTGTCGAGAATCATCCGTCCCTCTGACTACTACCCCATGCTACTCATCCATGTGGGAACCAATGATACTGCGAGAGGTGACCCTCTGCAGATCAAAGGTGACTACAGGGCTCTGGGAGCACGGGTGAAGGAGTTCAGTGCACAGGTGGTGTTCTCCTCGATCCTCCCGGTCAAGGGTAGGGGCCCGAGCAGAGACAGATGCATCCTGGAGGTGAATGCCTGGCTGCGGAGATGGTGTTACCAGGAGGGCTTTGGCTTCCTCGACCATGAGGTGCTGTTTCAGGAAGAAGGACTGCTAGGCAGAGACGGACTCCACCTATCCAGGAAGGGAAAGAGCATATTTGGAAGCAGACTGGCTAACCTGGTGAGGAGGGCTTTAAACTAGGTCCGAAGGGGGAAGATGACCAACACCCACAGGTAAGTGAAACTGAGGGAAACCTGGGGGAAGGGATGGAACTTGGGGAATGCTGGGGCTGTAACAGCAGGAATAAAAGAGAGGGTAGTTGGAACTGGGGGCAGGGGTCAAATAATTGTTTATTTCTTGATAAAGTCATAATACCTCAGGCGAGTGGGGAAGGAGGACACCGGGAGAAATTGCAAGGGGGAAGATGCGACAGGAGGGAGAATCGACAGGGCAAAGTAGGGCAATGGGCCCGGTATCTTAGGTGCCTGTACACAAATGCGAGGAGCCTGGGAAACAAGCAGGAAGAATTGGTAGTACTGGCACAGACAAGGAACTATGATATAATTGGAATAACAGAAACGTGGTGGGATAACTTGCATGACTGGAGCACTGCCATGGATGGATATAAGTTGTTCAGGAAGGATAGGCAGGGAAAAAGGGGGGGGAGGAGTAGCGTTATATGTAAAAGAGCTGTATGACTGCTCGGAGCTCCACTATGAAAGTGGAAACAAGATGGTTGAAAGCTTGTGGGTTAAGTTTAGGGGAGAATGCAACAAGGGGGATGTTGTGGTGGGTGTCTGCTACAGACCACCAGACCAGAAAGAGGAGGTGGATGAGGCATTCTATGGACAACTAACAGAAGTTTCCAGATTGTCGCAGGCCCTGGTTCTTATGGGGGACTTCAATTATCCTGATGTCTGCTGGGAAGATAATACAGCAGTGCACAGGCGATCCAGGAAGTTTTTGGAGAGTATTGAAGACAACTTCCTAGTACAAATGCTGGAGGAACCAACTAGGGGCCTTGCACCTCTAGACCTATTGCTCACAAACAGAGAAGAATTGATTGGGGAAGTAGAAGTAAATGGCAACCTGGGCAGCAGCGAACATGAGATGGTAGAGTTCAGGATCCTGATCAATGGAAGGAAGGAAAGAAGCAGAACACACACCCTGGACTTCAGAAAAGCAGATTTTGGCTCCCTTAGGGAGCTGATGGGCAGGGTCCCATGGGAAGCTGATCTGAAGGGGAAAGGTGTCCAAGACAGCTGGCTGTATTTTAAAGAAACCCTGTTAAAGGCACAGGAAGATAACATTCCGATGTGCAGAAAGAACAGCAAACGTGGACGGCGACCAGCGTGGCTTAGCAGGGAACTCTGCGGGGAGCTGAAACATAAAAGGGAAGCTTACAAGAAGTGGAAGCTTGGACAGATGACAAGGGAGGCGTATAAAGATATTGCTCGGGACTGCAGGGATCAAATCAGAAAGGCCAAAGGACAATTGGAGTTGCAGCTAGCAAGAGATGTGAAGGATAACAGAAAGGGTTTCTATAAGTATATCAGCAACAAGAAAAGGATCAGAGGTGGTGTAGGTCCCTTACTGAATGGGGAAGGCATCCTCGTGGAGGATGATGTGGAAAAGGCTGAAGTACTCAATGCTTTTTTTACTTCAGTCTTCACGGGGCGGGCCAGCTCCCAGGCTACTACACGGGGTAACGCGGACTGGAGAGGAGAGTGGCCCTCGGTGATGGAAAGTCAGGTTAGGGAACACTTAATGAAATTGGATGTTCACAAGTCCATGGGGCCGGATGAACTGCATCCGAGGGTGCTGAGGGAGTTGGGGGAAGTGATTGCAGAGCCACTGGCCATTATCTTTGAGAACTCGTGGCGAACGGGGGTGGTCCCGGAGGATTGGAAAAAGGCAAATATAGTACCTATCTTTAAGAAAGGGAAAAAGGAGGATCCGGGGAACTACAGACCGGTCAGCCTCACCTCAATCCCTGGGAAAATCATGGAGCAGGTCCTCAAGGAATCCATCCTGAAACACTTGGAGGAAAATAGAGTGATCAGGAACAGTCAACATGGATTCACCAAGGGCAAATCGTGCCTGAACAACCTGATTTCCTTCTATGATGAGATGACTGGATTTGTGGATGCGGGAAGAGCCATTGACGTGATATACCTTGACTTTAGCAAGGCTTTTGATACGGTTTCCCACAGCATTCTCGTCGTCAAGTTAAGGAAGTATGGGTTGGACGAGTGGACCGTAAGGTGGATCGAAAACTGGTTAGATCAACGGGCTCAGTGGGTAGGAATCAATGGCTCGATGTCTGGTTGGCAACCGGTAACGAGTGGAGTGCCCCAGGGGTCGGTCCTGGGGCCGGTTCTATTCAACATCTTCATTAATGATCTTGATGATGGAATAGACTGCGTGCTTAGTAAGTTTGCGGATGACACCAAGTTGGGGGGAATGGTAGATACTCTGGAGGGCAGGGACAGGATCCAGAGAGACTTGGACAAATTGGAACACTGGGCCGAAAGAAACCTCATGAGGTTCAACAAAGACAAGTGCAAAGTCCTGCACTTAGGACGGAAAAATCCCATGCACTGCTACAGGCTGGGGACCGATCAGCTAAGTAGCAGCGCTGTAGAAAAGGACCTGGGAGTTATGGTGGACGGGAAGATGAATATGAGCCAACAGTGTGCCCTTGTTGCCAAAAAGGCCAATGGCATATTAGGCTGCATCAGTAGGAGTATTGCCAGCAGATCGAGAGATGTGATAATTCCCCTCTATTCGACACTGGTCAGGCTGCATCTGGAGTACTGTGTCCAGTTTTGGGCTCCCCACTACAGAAAGGATGTGGACAAATTAGAAAGAGTCCAGCGGAGGGCAACAAAAATGATTAGGGGGCTGGGGCACATGACTTATGAGGAGAGACTGAAGGAACTAGGCTTATTTAGTCTACAGAAGAGAAGACTGAGGGGAGATTTGATAGCAACCTTCAACTACTTGAAGGGTTGCTCCAAGGAGGAGGGAGCTAGGCTGTTCTCAAGGGTAACAGAGGACAGAACAAGGAGCAATGGTTTCAAATTACAGCTGGGGAGGTCAAGGTTGGATATTAGGAAAAACTTTCTCACTAGGAGGGTGGTGAAGCATTGGAATGGGCTATCTAGGGAGGTGGTAGAATCTTCATCTTTGGAGATTTTTAAGGCTCGGTTAGACAAAACCCTGGCTGGGATAATTTAGGGGGAGTGGTCCTACTTTTTAGCAGGGGGTTGGACTAGATGACCTCGTGAGGTCCCTTCCAACCCTATTATTCTATGATTCTATGATTCTGCTTAAGTCAACTTAATTTACTCTGCGTCTACACTACAATTTCCTTAAATTGACTTAAGCTGCTGCTTAAGTCGACTTAAGGAAATTTTAAGTCGACTTTATAAAACCTAGTTTAAAGTCGACTTACTGGCTAAGTCAACTTTATTAAGTCAACTAAAGGCAGTGTAGATGTGGCTTAGCCCTAAGTCGACTTTAAGGGTCCCCAGGGCTCCCCCACTGACCTCCCTGCTAGGGTGCCTGGCACAGCCAGAGCCTGGTGTTCCCACCCACAGGGCAGGACACAGCCCTGCCCACCCCTCTCCCGTACCCTGCCCGTGTCCCTGTCCTACTCAGCCCCCATGTACTTTAGTACAATGGAGAAAATGCTGAGCCCCCTGGCACTTTTAAAGGGGTGCCCCCCCTCCCACCATGGACCACCCCCAGGTCCACCTAGCCCCTAGAAGTTGACTTAGACATCCAGTATGGATACTCTAAGTCAATTTGGCAAGATTGTCTTGAAGTCGACCTAAATTTACAGTGTGGACATGCTAAGTCGACTTATTTTGACAAGTTTAGACATAGCCTCTAATACTCTTTAGACTGAAATTTAAGGTCCATTTCTTTCACCTATACTTATTATAATAACTAAACAAAACCAAGAAAATAAGAAAAACCCAAATGACACAAAATGCGGGAGGAATTGAAAACAAGACAAAAGAGTGTTTGCTTTCAGAATAGGTAAATTGATATAATGCTACTAGAGTAAGAATGATTTCTAAATTTCTTTGGAACCAGGAAAAACTGATGTCATCTATCGGCAACTCCATATAAGCCTATTTATTCATGAATTCCTAATTAAACTAAATTGGAGTTATTCTGAACTCCTCTTCACTGTACAGTAGTTCAAATCTGGACTTTGACCCAACTGTCATGCCTTATGTGGTGGTTTCTAACATAAGCCAAAGAGGAAGAATGTATCTGAACACCTCCAGACTTTGGAGGATTTCAGATTTGGATCTAACTTCCACAAGTAAATCTTGTCTGTAGACTCAGGCTAGGTTTACACTATGGTGTTAAGTCGGCAGGAGATACGTAATCTGCGTTTCACAGAATACATATCTCCTGTCAATTTAGTTAATTCTACTTACCGCAATGTTCTCATTTGGCTCCGTCAACTTTCAGCGCTCTCCGGTTGATGCAGCCGTAATCCATTTGAGAGGGTGGAGTAATTACAACGACTGAAGAGCACTTCTGAGATCGACTGAGCAGGTCTAGACTACCCGCTCAGTTGATCCTTCTGTCTCGATCCTCAGGGATTGACACCATTTTTAAAGCATAGACGAGGCTTCCGTTAAGTCAATTATTACTGTTATTCAGCTCCTGACTTTTTAGTATCATTAGTTTAACCATGACAATAAGCACTAAAGATGACTTACATATTACAGACATCAATTAATTAAAAAATTGAACTAAAATATTGCTGCAAACATTGATACAGAAATAAGCTTCCAGTGTGCTTGAGTTGCCTGTATTTTCACATATTGAGAGTGCAAGCGCATACATTCATTTCAATTTCCAGGATCCTGGGCCTGAAGCCATTTGATTTGCTATAATACTTTTGATTATTTGTCTTGTATTAGAACTGAGAGACACGAAGGTCTTGTCCTCACATACAGTGATACAGCAGCACAGCCATGCCGAAGCATCTGCACTGTTGGAGGACTTTAGTGAAGACATTTCTATACCAGCAGGAGAGGTTTTCTCATCATTGTAGGCTCTCCACCTCCTGAGAGGCGGAAGCTATTTCAATGAGAGAAGTCTTCCCATTAACATAGCACGGTCTATGACAAAAGTTAAGACAGTAGAGCTGGGGCATTTTGGCACTTAAATATGACTCCTCTTAGGTGGATTCCTATAATCATCTTCAAACATCTGATGAAGTGGGATTTTTCCACGAAAGCTCATGCGATAAATAAATGTGTTAGTCTTTAAAAGTGCCACCAGACTTCTTGTTGGTTTTCCTATAATCACTGTTAGCTTACCCCAAACAAAAGGAGTCATATGCATTCATTTGTTATTTTCATTCCTCTTTTTTTTTGTTATTGTTTCTAAATTCCATATTTTTTAATTATAAAAAGTATGATATTCACAAACATTGCCTCCCCCGGATGTTTCATTTTAGTATCCACACCTGATATTTTTATTTAACAGTGTGTATATGTACATTTATCACAATACTGCTTTTCATTCCAAATTCAGAGGTAAATTGAAAGTGATCTCTTAAGCACCCTATTTCTTTAGTTACAATAGGGTTAACCTTGCCAGTGAATACAGACAAATGTTTGAAAGTCTTTGTTCTAGCCAACTTGGTTTTCTTCCTCAGGGAATTATTTTTAACATAGAAAGAGCCGCAAAGTGAATGTAAAAACTCTTGAATAAAACACAGTGTTTTGTTTCCGAGAACAAATGGATCCAACCTTATTTTTTAAAGCATGACAAAGACAAAAATATCCATTGAGCAGCCTTATTGTGCACTAGGGTGAAAGTATTTAATCAGTCAGGAACCTTGCCACTGTATACATATATTTTAAATCTAATTTTGCTGTTCATTAGCACATTCTTTGAATACAAAATTTGTCTTGTTAGTGCTGATCACAGCTTGCAGTCAGGCCATCCTTGTCTACTTTGCTCGCTAAAGAACAAATACATTATGCCGTGCCAATTTTTATTGATTTGGGATTTATGTGATTTAATTGAATCCTGTAGAATGCCACTGACATAGCAACTCTATATGGTTGAGAATAAAAGTATGGATAGTTGCATAAAAATGAGTGAATTTTAAAGACAGAATATATTTAAGTACTTTTGTGACAGTACACTGTGTTTGATACACTGTGTTTGATGCAGAACAGGCTTTTGTTCCCACATACACATGTGTGAGAGAGATTCATGTGTACATACACACCTGTGCACACATCACCTTAAAATCTTGCTAATCTTCTTAGATAATAAATAATATTTCCTTGCTATTTGCTTCATTACCTAGTTATTCCATATAGTAAGTATAAGCAGTTCTGTAAATACTGAGGTAACAAGAGAATAAGCTGTTTGGGGTAGGAACCAGCCTTTTGTATGCAGGAGGATCCTGGTCTATTATTGGAGCTGTTAGGTTCTACTACAATACAATTTTGTTTACATCCTTCCCATGCCAATGTTAGCACACAGGGAGGAAATCAATCCCTTCCATTCCTCTCTGTCATTTGCTGCACCTTCCTTTTGATCTATGGTGTTGAGATTGATTATTCTGCCTTCCCTGCATAATGGGACTTCTTAAAATCTCTCTCGGTGCCCTGGTTTTCTCACACTAATTGATTTCCACTTGATAATTGGATGTAAGAGTCTGTTGTGACCTACAAAGTAACAGATAACCCAGTGCTTCCGTCTAATTTTTATAGAAACATACTTCTGATTGGTGATGTCTCAGATCTGTTTGTTGGTGATGAAGTCTTCCCAATGCATGACTAGAATCTTTTGTAGGAACTTATTTTTAACATTTTGTTTTCTGTCTAATATTTTATTAGCTCTTCAGCTTTCAAAACCATAGGTTAACACCAAGATTACATCTGAAATGAAAATTCTTTTTTGTTCTGATCCTGTATATCTTTGATTTCATACTTTGTTGTGTTTAGTAAATCCTATCCTTGGCTATGTATACACTGGCAAGTTAGTTCGAATTAAGGAAGCTTAATGGCTACACTAGGCTTTAATTAGTTCAAATTAAGGGCTTCCTTAATTCAAACTAATAACTTTGAATAGGGTATTAGAAGTAAGGGTTAATTTGAACTAGTTAGTTTGAATTAACCAATGTGGCCATGTTAGTTCGAACTAATTTCTTAGTTCAAACTAACCGGCCCATTGAAATCAATGGAAATTGCTAATTCGAACTCAGCAAGTGCCATGAGTGGTACTTGCTTAGTTCGAACTAATTTTAGTTAGTTCAAATTAAGTTGAACTAACTAAAATTAGTTAGAATTAGTTAGTTCAAACTAACTAATTTGAACTAATTTTAGTTAGTGTAGACATAGCCCTTGATATCGCTTCCTTCTTGAGATTTCCAGCTCCTATAGTCCTGATGAGCTAAGTGAGCTCTTCTATTTTCTTGATATTTTTCCTTCTTATTTGATGTTACTCCTTAATATATGTGTTTTAAGGATGTTTGTTTTAGCATGAATAATGTTGAGTGCCACTCGATCTGATATTTTTGCCAGGTTATTTGTAAAATGCTGGGTGTGTCACTCAGTAGCTAAATATTGTTAGCAAAGTCTAGCTATTCTAGGTCAGTGTTGCTGAACCTTTATGGCACCAGGGTCTGTGGTATCCTATACTGTGTTAGGGAGATCTCAGGGATTGGTGCCGGTTCAATGACTTGGTGAGAAACACTGTCCTTTGGAATTTGACTGTTCTAAGCATTTGCCATCTACCCATGTGATATCACTGTATGTTTTCCTAGTATACTTCTTCATTATCCAATATATGGTAATGAGAAACAGTGTAGATAAATGCATCCCTCTTTCATGCCAGTGTCCACATTAAACCACTCTGTTACCTGGCTACTCATCCATACAGAATACGTCACATTTCTGTATAGGGTATTGATGATGTTGATTACTTTATCTGGGCTTCCATAGGACTGAAAAATAGTTCACAATGTATATCTGTGGAGCTGTCAAATAGCTTTTGGAAATCAATAGAACTGATGAAGACAGGAGGTTGCCCTTAGCACAAATATCTGATCTACATGGGGTCTCTTGAGTGTCAATCTAATCTGTTCTCTTCTAGCTTTGCATACACTTCCACTTGTTTCCTATGTAGTATCCAGCTGCACATGGATTTATCTAGAACAAAGAGTAGTGTAACCCCTCTTCGGTTGTTATGGTCAGTACATACAGTCAATAATAATAATAATAATAATAAAGCTAGCTCAGTGCAAATGTAACACACACTCATATAGTGTGGCTCTCTGCCCTCCAATCTTGTGGCTGAACCACATGGATACTTAGGAATCACTTTCAGTCTTTGGGCTAACAGAATTGGAGCTTTTCGGTCAGGCAATAGAGGTTCCAGGTTTTAGATCCAAAGGTCCCAGTTTCAATCTGTGCTCAATTCTCCAATCAGGACACTGTGATACACAAGAAAAAGTGGAAGTTACTACAGAGGGCGAGAGAGAGAGAGAGAGAGACAACAAGGACCAGTGCTTAAATTGGCCAAAGACATGCAACTCGGATTGTCTTCAACTGGAATTCTGCATGTTCAACCCTTCTGAAAATGAGACCCTCTCTATATGAAATTATGGACAAGAAATTGTACGACTTCAAACCCATAATGAACATTGAAAGAGTATCCCATATCCTTCCCCTCAGTGTCCTTCAATGGACAAAGAACTGTATCACAAGCACATGACTCAAGTTTCTATTTAGATTGAATGCAGAATCTTTGGGATGCAGCTGGATTGCTTCCTGCATCCGTGAAAGAAGGGGTAACCTGATGTACTTAGCAATTCTTAGGGACAGGTTAAGGAATTAGTCTCCCTCAGAGAGTTTCCCATATGAAACTTGTTTTTCAACCACTTATCCTGATTTATGTCACTATTCTGATTCTCATTTTAAATGGCCTGAAATATGACAATTCAGCAACGGCCCATGTTACCCAAACAAACTGGCACCTGTCTCCATAGCAACCTTAGCATAAACATAATGCTAAATGCATACAAAATAGCAAGATGATATTATTCCATTGGGAAGACAAATGTCTCCTACATAAAAAAAAAAACAAAAAAAAACAAAAAAACAGTAAACTAGATTACTGTAGCCCAAGAACAATAAAGTTAAAATTACCAATCATATTAATCTAGCCAGTTTCTTCAACTATAGTAAGCTTTAGTATCTCACAGGACTGGTCCCTAGACCAAAATAATAGCATCTCATATGATGCCACTGAAGATTTCAATAAAGAATGATTGCGAAATGTGATTAAAAATGTCATGGGAGATTGTAAGAGATTTATAATGAACTCAAATGGATTGAAGAAACTCAGGCTATTTCATTGTTACAGCTATAATATCTTTAAGCGGATAAAATGTAAAATTGTAAGTGTTTAACAAAAAGGAATCTAAGATAGTCTTTGAGAAAATATATTTAGAAACTACCTAAGGTTCCTTTATTTACTGAATATGAGCTGGGTTTCCTCTGACTCCATTCTATGCTGCAGTCTAATGTGGTTTTCTGCACTGAATTCGTGTTGTACATTTTGGAGGTATGAGGCCCAAAAGATCAATGAAAGGATCAATCGAAAGGCCAAATTCTGGTAAACTCAGGGAAGTTTTACTATCGTCTTCACTGACTACAGGATCTGGACCTGAGGGCTCTGGGCTGATTCAGGAAAACACTTAAGAACATTCTTAAATCCATCCTTATTCAGTAAAGAATTTAGGTTCATGCTTAAGTCATAAGTAAGTCAGTCCATTTCCTCATGTCTGAATACTCGTGGCATAATAACAGACTTCTCAGAAGTCTTCACAGTACATTGCTAACTTATGGTGTGTCTACACTTACAAATTAAGTCAATTTAAGGAGGCTTAAGTTGACTTAATTTACTCTGCGTCTACACTGGGCTTTCCTTAATTCGACATAAGCTGCTCCTTAAGTCGAATTAAGGAAAAGTTAGTTTGAATTAATAACATCTTGTTTTAATTCAAACTAGCACTTACGTCAACTTTATTAAGTCGACTTGAGCCAGTGGAGATGCAGAGTAGTGTCTAGTTGGACCTTTTTAAGTCGACTTAAAACTTTAAGTCGACTTAATAAGGCCAAAAAGGGGCCACGTCTACACTTTTAAAGATAAGTCAACTTTTGTTATATCAACTTATTAAGGTCAACTTTAAGTTGACTTAAAGTCAACCTTATTAAGTTGACTTCATAAAATTGACCTAACTTTTCAAGTGTAGACATAGCCTTAGAGCACTCAGCATCTGATCTCGCAGTCCTAATGATGTTTTCTTGAATCAGGGCTTTTCTGGGCGCAACTCCCACTGAAGTCAACAGGATTTCTGAAGATGAAGCTGCTTCAAGAATCAGGCTAAAAAAGTTATTTCAGAAAAAATGGTCAGGTCTATGACACTGGACGAATAGGTTACTATGGTGTGGCTTTTCTAATAACACTCATTTACTTGTTGGTGAAGTCTGCCTTTGGCTGTGCATTCCACCATCCTGTGAAATACCATGCCTAATTCTTTTTTAACAATGGCTTTATACTGGTTTAATACAATTAGATGTGGTCTGGTGTTAATAGGAGGAATATCAGGACAAGGTCTGATCTGATATAATTCACAAATTCCTATGATATGTATTATTTAGACAAATGCTAGATGGCAAATAAGGAGAGCATAGATTCAGGTACATCTTATTCTGTTCATTCAGAGCCTCTCTAGTGATATCTTCGGAATGTAATACATATTTTTTTAAGCTACGCTGGGTACTATGAGTCTGTTCTATGCAGGGTGCGAGACAAAACAGGAAACAAATTTCTTTCTCCTCAGTTAAGTTTGAACAGAAAATGCCCCCTACCTAGATGCACAAAGGACAAAGAAAACACAGTTAGGGAGACAACATTTCCTAGTGGATAGAGTCCTGGAATGGGACATAGGAGAGCTGGGTTCTATTTTTAGCAATCAGTGGTCTTGGTCATCCCTCTGAGCCTCAATTTTCCCATCTGTAAAATGATACTGATGACCTGGTAAAGAACTTTGAAATCTATGAAGGAAAAGCCCTATGTAAGAGCGAGGGATTGTGGTTGTTGTTGTTATTAATTATTAATTATAATTATTATTATTACCATCTATCCTTGTGATATAATGCAGGGAGCAGGCAACTGAGAGAGTTAGTAAACATGCTAATAAAGACATCATCATAGGACTTCTCTCTGTTTCTCTGACAGAAACAGAATTCAGGAAAAAAAGCTCCTAGAATAGCTAAATCCAACATACTGGACATAATTAGACATATCATTAGATATAATTGATCTTAAGGAGCTAGCACTGGGCTCAATGTTGTGATCACGTCCACCCACGCAACCAGGGAGTGATCTGTAACTGTCTGTTCTATTTTTGGTTCCTTAACCTGTAATACCTCTGAGCAGAGTTCCACTGGCTCGTTACAAGCCTTCAAGGAACAGTGGACACTGTTGGGTTGTTTTTCTTTTGCTCAGAGTTCTCCTGAGGATCCTTGATTTTTTTCATTTATTGTCCCCAATATTCAGTTACAGACTGGGGTCAATGGCTCATCTCTCTCTCTTCTTTGGCTCATCTTGAACACAACCCAGTATTTACGTGCATGTGGGCAAGTAAGGTTTACAAAAAAAAGAAAAGAACAGAATTGTGGTCTAACATGATATACTGGGCCATAAGGCCGATTATATAGCCCACACAGCCAGGTCTGAATTTCAGCCTAGACAATGGTTTTAGACAGCATAGGAGGCTGGGAACAGCAGGCATTTAATGCCAGCCTCCCTTTTTCGATTAAGAGAGATTGGGGATGAAACAAGTTGCTGTTTGGTGCTCTTCTAAAATATCATTCCCTCGGAAAGGATATTTTGGACAAGCCTAAGAGCTAGACTGGAGGTGCCTTCCACAAGCAGGGGTGGCTGATCTGAAATCCATAGATGGTAAGTACTTTTGTGGAGCCAGGGAGCTGCTCTCCAGTGAGGATATGAGACGTTGGTTGAGGGAATCTCTGCAGAAAGGGGAGAAGGTCCATTGGGCTTTTGGTTTTTTGTTGTTTTTTTTTTTTCCTTCCCACAACAGGGAATGACTTTGGTTGGGTTGATCAAACAAATTAACTACCCAACTGCTGAAACTGAGGTAGCAAATAATCTGGTGCTAATGCTGTTTCAGATTGACTGTAGAAGTGTGGTGAGTGATGTTCCTACCACCAAGAAGGTTTTATAGAATTTTGGCAAGAGCTGTGGAAATTCTTTTTCTGGTTTCTGAATGAGTGGCAGACTTAGTATCAGCACTTCTAAAATCACACGTCATGGGATCCTAGGAGTATTTTCCAGACTGCCTGGGCATTCTAGTCCAGCACCGAGTGAGCAGCAAAAGCAAGTGAGAGCCAGTCTGGAGGCAAGGAACACTAGCCATGCAGTTGCAGAGAAATAGCTTGATTTTGGAATAAAATGTCCACACAAGCAGCTATGCTCAATCTATGCTATTGCAAAATGGTTATGATAAACTGGTCAGGAAAAAAAATCAGATTCAAGGTACATGAGCTATAGCTGAGATTATTTTATTACCTTTCCCACTTGTATAAAAACAATTTAGCTTTTGATGCAAAATGAATGACTATGAAGAACAGCAGAGATGTGTAAGAGCAAGAATACTAAAGCCAAAAAGCCAATAATTGAGAATTTTCTAATGTTATACCTTTTAACATTGAAACAGCAACCTCAAACTTGTATGCTTTATATTGTTTTACCTTTATTTGCTAAATATGGTATAAAATAATTGCAGTTTAAGAAATTTTAGGAAAAAGAAATACGTAAACATTTAGAGAAAAAAAGAATCAAGGCTTCAATGAGAAAATGCATTTTATATTATTAATATTTATATTTGTATTATAGAGACATCTAAGAGCCCCAGGCACTGCTCAGGATCCCATTGTGCTTCCCTACCCCCAAAGATCTTACAATCTATGTAATTGTTAAAGTAATAGTACATTAATTATGGTTGCATTTCATACTCATTATTCATATGTAAATAACTAAATCTTTGGGCAAAATGTTCAGAGAATTTTTTTCCCACTTTATTTTTTGAACAAACCAAACTTTTCAATGTTTTACAAATACCAAATGGGTAGTCGTGTCAGTCTAGTTCAGCAAAAACAAACAAAGAGTCTGGTGGCACTTTTAAAGACTAACAAATTTATTTATTTCATGAGCTTTCATAGGAGAATATCCCACTTCTTCAAACATCTGACAAAGTGGGATTTTCTCCCATGAAAGCTCATGCAATAAATAAATGTGATAGTCCCTAAAAGTGCCACAGGACTCCATGTTCATTTTTCATCTACAAATTGTAGTCAACCTCAAGCTTTGTGTTTCCTTTGCAGAGAAACTCTATCAAATAACTGTATGGAAGTCATGCATTTGCAATGACATTTGAAGACAAAACACCCTGTGAACACAGGTGAGCCTGTAGAATTTTGTCAAAGAAAGCTTTGAATTACCAGCTTAAAATGAAAACAACACAAAATCTTTTGTAAGCACTGCACCATCTGCAAATAGTACAAGTAGTTTTTTAAATGAGGTGAAACTTGAGGTACACAAGACAAAGGGGTACAGTAGTCTAGAAAGAATGAGAACTACTGATCTAGTTTGACCTGCATAACATGGGCCATAGGATTTCTCTTTATTGATTCTTGTTTGAACAAGAATATATGTTCTCAAAAATTTGCAGTGATGCAGAATTCTCCATGACCCTTCATAAATTATGCCAAAGGTTAACTACATTCACTGTTTAAAATTTTACATTTTCGTTTTAAACTCTATTTTTCTAGCTTCATCTTCCTGTCATTCGGTCATGTGATGCCTTTGCCTGAGAGATTAAAGAGTCCTCATTATCAAATTTCTATACCCTTTGCAAGTATTCATAGATTGTAATCAAGTCCTTTAACCTGCTCTTTGTTAAGCTAAATGAAAGTCCTCTGAGCAATGTAGTTTTATATATATATGTCCACTGTGACAAAATGAAGCAATGTAATTGGATAGCCATGTGCTGTAGTTAGCTGGACACTGATGTCATCCATTATCTGCTAGTTGTGGAACAATTCCACAATTTGATGAGGTGAATATTGCAGCTTTACCAGTTAATTAAGCCAGAAATATCATATGCCTTATGCAGTGACATGGCATAGTTGAACTATTCAGCAAATAGCCCTGACGATGGCCTCCTCAGATGCCATGTGGTGCCATGTTTCAAGGGCATTGAAAATGCATGTCTTCCAGCCCCCACCCCACACACAAATTTCTGAATGTACAGGTATTTAAAAAATAAAAAACATTTTCTGATGCAAGACAGAGACATTTTTCTTCCATGAATTTTTGAAAGAAAATTTAAAAAGAGCCCGTTTTTTCAGTTACCTGTATCTATAGGGTATCTCTGCATAGCCTGTGGCAGTGAGCCGCACAGCCCAGGCCAACAAATTCTGCATCACACTAAACTAAAATTAAATGTTTGTTGTAGCTTGGGTTCTAACATCTAGCATGCGGTATGGGATTCAGAACCCAGGCTCCAGGCTGCGCTTCGGCTTAAAAGTCGGGGTGGGGGTGTTTGGCATGGGAGCACAAGCCTATGTCTGTCAGTCTGAATTGGGACGCTCACTGCCACCAGCTGTGTAACTCGCTAAGCGATCCAGGAGCAATGCTGGAAGGTGTCTAAAGGTCTGTAATCCTCTCCCACAACCAGGGCCAGATCAACTGGCCCATGGGCCCAGGCTGACCCCCACCGCACCCCCAACTAGGCAAGGCCCCTTCTTGTCACTGTGGGGGGCCCTGTGTGCAGAGGGTGCTCTCTCCCCACCCCCGGCCCCTCTCTATCCAGTCTGCCCTGGGAGGAGAGACTCAATGAAGCCCCCCAGGACCACAGGCCAAGGAAAGCTGCACTAGAGTAGAGGTTGCACCAGCCGGCCCACTCCCCAGGTGGAGCAAACAGGCACTGGCCTGCCCCCAGCCCCAGGAGTGGACCAGCCTGCCCAGTGGCAGGGCTGGAGCACAGAGCCCTGCCTCTGGCTCCAGGCCCCCCTCCAGCATCAGCAGGACAGGAGCACTCTCGTCATTCCTGCCCTGCTGCAGCTGAGCCGGGTGGCCGGGCACTGGATTATAGCAGGGATCTGAGGGGCTGGAGCCTGGGTCCCCCTTTTCAGCTGGGACCCAGGGCTTCAGCCTCTGCAATAATCCAGCCCTGCTCCCCGCCCCCTTGTACTTTGACAGAAATCCACTCCCCAAGGGTGCGTCTACACTTGTAAATTAAGTCGATTTAAGCTTGCTTAAGTTGACTTAATTTACTCTGCGTCTACACTATAGTTTCCTTAAGTCAACTTAAGCAAGCTGCTTAAGTCGACTTTAGGAAAATAAAGTCGACTTTATTAAACCTACTTTTAATTTGACTTCAGGCTTAAGTCAACTTTTTAAAGTCAATTTAAGCCAGTGTAGACTTAGGGCTACTCCAGGACTCCCCCACTGCCCTCCCTGCCTCTATGCCCTGCCAGGTTCCCTGTCCCCCTTTGCCCCATTGTACCCATGTACAACGGGGCAAAGGCTGAGCCCCCTCGCACTGGGCAAGGGGTGCCTCCCTGCCACTGTGGACCTGTCCTAGGTCCTCCTAGCCCCTAGAAGTCGACCGAGGCATCCAGTGTGGATGCTCTAGGTCGACTTTGTAAGTTCCCCCCTAAGTCGACTTTACATTTAAGTGTGGACATGCTAAGTCGACTTATCTAAGTCGACTTAGCTAAGGTTGACTCAAATTTACAAGTGTAGACATAGCTTAAGTGTCTAGTTAGGTTGGGTTTATTAATTATTATATGCATTGTGGGGGTATTATTCTCAATATTCTCCCCTTCCACTAAAACAATGATGTCTGGGGTCGGGGGCAGGTCAAGCTATATGAGAAGAGTGTGCTTGCGTTCAGAAGCACAGGTAGCTAATAAGAAACACAGTCACAATCAGAAGCCTGTTTATAAACATTATTTGTATGAAATCAGAAAAAGAAAGAGTCATATTTATGTGATTGCTCAGTATGTCAACTATTTTAGAATTAAACATATAAAGATTCAGAAATATAATACTGTATATCTTAACATGAAAGTGCTGCTTAATGTAAAGACTGTCCACCAAAAAAAAAAAAAAATGTTGATGACTTGGAAAATGGCATCTGAATTATTCTGCAAAGTCATCCAGATTTGATTCTGAAATCAAATCACTTTCATATTACATGAGAATTAGGTTTCTCTCTGTCTTCCAGGACTAAGGTTTCTTTTCAGTTTCAATGTTTTCCCATTGACTTTAATAGTCTACCACTGTCTTTTCCTAGGTTGCACAACATTAGGTACTTGGAGCTAGTCTCATCTGGCTGAGGACTCTCACTGCTTGACTGCTTCATCATCAACTCCTTGAGATAGCACAAATGATGAGCACAGTTTTATATCCATAAATACACAAATTCATAACCACAGTTTGGGTATACATCTTGTAATGACTGTCAGGTTCAGAACAGTACACGCTTCCATAACAGATGTTACTTGATTTACATTTATTTATACACAATAGTACTGTATACATCTGGTCAATTTAATAGCATATTCCTTGGTGTTCAGAGCCCCTCTTCTCCAGTTGGTGTGTCTGGACCGTGATTGTTACAGAAATGCAGAATTAGCAAACATTTACCTGTAGGTTCTCTTTTTCCTGCTGCAGTACAATCAGCCCTTGCATTCAAGTAGACTGAGCAGTTTTCATCTTTGATCAAACCTTTGCCTTGAGAAAGCATATTTTTCCAAAATAGAAACAGAACTTAACAATCGACAGTCTCTGGTCAGATGGCACTCATAACCCTGTTGCCATTGATTCTGACCGCAGTAAAGACACATTTCTTCTGGACTCTAGAAAAAAACATTCCAGTTCTATTCTTCCCAGCTGCACTCTCTTGCATGCTTTGAAAGGAACTGTGTCATCTCCTTACCCTTTTTATTTCCCTCCAATTAGATAAGCAGGATCTTGTCACAAAAACTCGAGCATAGAGGGAATCCATCATCTTTATTTTGGTGTTCTCTCTCCTACCATTCCTTAGAATCATAAATTCTGCCATTTCATGATCACTTTCACCTAAGTTACCTTCCACTTTCAAATTCTCAACCAGTTCCTCTCTGTTTGTCAAAATCACATTAAGAATGGCCTCTCCCCTAATAGCTTTCTCCGCCTTCTAAAATAAAAAAAAAACCTGTCTCCAATACATTCTAAGAACTTGTTGGATAATCTGTGCCTTGCAGGGTTATTTTCCCAACAGATGTCTGGGTAGTTGAAGTTCCCCCATCAACACCAAGTCCTGTGCTTTGGATAATTTTGTTAATTGTTGAAAACAAAGCCTCATTCACCTCTTCATTTGCTGTGAATGCTATACTCAAAGCGGCACTCTTTTCCCCTGGGCTAGTTTTCCCCCTCCCCCACTCCCACCCCCCTTCCAGCTTCTGCTATCCCACTTCCCCAGTGCCTGGAAACAGCTCAGTCCTGTTTCAAAAGCTCTTCCCATTCTGGGATCCCATACCTTCCTCCAAGCTTCTCCACCCAGCACTCCTCTCCTCTTGCTCCTCTGCACCACAGAATAATCTTCAGCTCACCACAGCACTCCTCTAACTCCACCTCCAGCTTGTGCCCCTTTTTTCTGGAGCAGGACAGTTTTATCAAGTACCTGACTGGATCTTGATTAGCCTCAGCTACTCCTAATTGCCCTATTTTAACTCTTGCTTCCTTGCAGGGAACAGATCCCGGAGCATTCTGAGGCTTATATATCTCCCTTCTATGACTCTCCTATTGCCCTCTGGCCTTGATATATCACAATAGTTAGATATCATTATATATATATATATATATATATATAATATCATTATAGTAAACATCACCTAACATCACATGGCTTGATCCCATCTTACTTCCCCTTCCTCATCCAGCCATTTATATATAGGTGACTTCTACAGCCATCGTGAAGACTGAGGATACTGCTGAAACAACAAAGCCAGGGAAGTGACCACAGAATGAGACTCTCTCAAAAACCTACATTTGTCCTATGATCCAAAGCAATCTGGATCTTTTCAGTCTGCAAGGTAGATAATGGATCACCACCCTGATTTGTGCTCCATAATAGTGCAGGTAACTCACTGGCCACAATAAGTGGTTTGTGATTTGTGACCCATAATAGTGCAGGCATCCAACTGGCCACAGTAAGAACCATCCTGAATCATTTCTTGCATAGCCAGTATCACCCAGTTATCCTCCATTACCTGCAGAGTCCAACAAAGGCAAGACTTAAATCTTGCAACTCTCTGTGGAACTGTATCAAGACCCTTACAATCAATTTCAACTTTGAGGTTCAAAGGAGAGTCACATGGAACATTTTGACTCTTCAACACAAACAGCTCGTCTTGACCCTGCTGAGGAATTACTGGGTTTTGATTTATGTCGGAAAGACTGGTGCAGCTTGAATTGCATCAGGGCATCTCATGGGTGATGTGGACAGACCCTCTTTAAATGGAAAATGAGACAAACATCTTTATTCAACTATGGTCACAAGTCACCAGTGATGGAACACATCATATCTGAATGCCCTCTTCATTCCTTCACTGGGGGCCTGAAGGACTTTCACCAGCTCACTGCTGTGGCAATGTGTAGGCTATCAAACCTAGATGTACATTTGTAATCATTGCTACTTACACAATCCATATAGAAGAAGAAGACGAAGATTTCTATGGGGATATATCACATAGGCCCCTGAGAGCTAGGCGCCTAAATGCTTTTGAAGATCTGGGCCTTAGGAACTCTTGAAAATCTTATCCCTAATGACTATGCTAAGAGTACAAGAATCAGGAGAGTTTATTTCCTCCTCCTCTCTATCCATCCATTAAACTCTATTTAACAAACAATAGTGGGTTTTTTGTTGTTGTTGTTTGATTTGTTTTGTTTTTTAAAAATACTTATTTCACTGTTCTTTTTTTGCAGAAACATTGAAATTGGCTCAGTTACAGTGCAGTCCTTGGCTTACAATAGAGCAGAACTAAAAAAACATTAAAGTATATAGGAATAAATCTTCAAATTATAATTGCCTTTTCATCCCAGAGATTTGATTTTTTTTCCTGTGTGTAAAGCTACCAAATATTTAATAGAAGATCTTTACATTAAAGCAATGTTATTAAACAAAATTTTAAAAAATATATCTGCTTAATTTGTTGGCATTAATCCTTGAAAGTTTGCTACTGATTTGCTACAATTGCTATTTATTCCTGGAAAAAGAGAGAATAAATTAGTGCATAGATAGATAGATAGATAGATAGATAGATAGATAGATAGATAGATCTGAAAACTACAGTATTTTTTAGAATGGAATGATAGGTTATCAATTTAAATATTCATTGGGACAGAGAAAGGAAGACTGATTCCATAGCCTAGAGGATGGGGCAACTACTTGAAAGATGGGAACTCCATGTTGCAATGCTACACTCCAGTGAATATTTAATATATTTATTCAAAGTGAAATGGATTCAACAGGAGAACCTGTGAGAATCTGCCCTAAAGTATCCAATAGCCTAGTGGTTAGGGCACTCTGGTAGGACATGGAAGACACACATTCAAATCCTTGCTCTCCATCAGGCAGAGTGGGGTTTTGATTCTGGTTTCCCATAAGCTGGGTGAAAGCACTCCCCACTGATTTAAAGGTTATAAGCGGAGTTTTCCCTCAGTTTTTCTTGAAGAACAGCTGATGTGCCTTAGGTGTCTAATTCCAGAAGAGGATTCACAAGTGGGAATTCTGATTAGAGGGGACACCTCCCTCCATCCCAGAGTTGAACGATTCCCTTCAAAGGGAGTTAGACACCTAAGCCCTTCCCCTCTCCTGAGCTTTTCCTACTGGTTGTTCCAGTTAGCTTCCTGCTCAGCATGCTGGGTTTTGTCAATCCCACTCTTAAATTCCTAAGTCTCTCCTTAAACCTGCATTTTTTATGGAGCCTGGTGCCTAAATTTGGATTGCTGATTCCACGTGGCAGAAGGATGCCTAAAAGTTATGTGCTGCACATTCACCATTGCAAATCTCACTGCTAGTGCTCCCAGGGGATTTTCAAAGCCAATATCTGATTACAACCATCTTCCCTGATGGTTCTGGGGCATGTGCAGCCACACATTTGAGGATGCCAGATCTGATAATTGCTCTCACTGATTAAATCAGCCCATCAGTCAAAACATAACACACACAACCACCTCATTCCTTCTCCTTCCCCCTTCGAAAAAGGCCCCAACTTTAAGCACCATTTCTGTGTTAATATCTCACTCATACCTTCACCCGGTGTCCAATGATTCCCTCTTACCCTCAAAAAGACTCCACAATCATCCTTGTCAGCTTTTAATCCACTTTCTTACAAGCAGAACTCTTCAGATACATGAGGCCCAATTCTGATCTCATGTACGGCATGCAAATCCAGAAAAATTCCATATAAGTCAATAAAGATATGTTATGTACATCCAAGGAGAATCAGGATGGTGATGTCTATTAAAATAACCATGTGACTAAGGGTGAAGCATTTAGTTTTGTGTTTTAAGTAACATTTCATAAAATGAGGAGGTACAGCACTAGGGTGAGGAAAGATACATTCATTTAACATTCTTGAGGAGAGAGTACATGGCAAGCCGGCAAATTGAGGAAAGGTTGTTAACAGCCGAAGCACAGAAGTCCTTTTTCAATATAAATTCAATAACCTATATTTACTTGGAATTATGGACACTGTTTTTTGACACATTGCATGTAAAGGACTGCAGCCAACAATATGATAAACTTTTGGGAAGGAAATTTTGGGAGCTTTTGTTGCACTGGTGAATTTTGCTACCATTAATACTCCCAAATAGAGTTGGTTGGGAATTTTTCAAATAAAGACGTTTATTGGGAAATTTCTGATTGGCTGACGTCAAAACCTTTTTCAGGAATTTGTAGTCCAGTGCTTAAGGCATGTGGGATATTCAGATTCAAGACCCTGCTCTGTCTGATTCAAAGGATTTAGGTTCTATCATAATGTGGACTGTCAACTTTTTTTTTGAAATCCCCAAAATTGTAATGGGATGGAAAAACAGTTTCCCAATCAGCTCTTTCCAAATCATTATTTTCTATGAAGAACATTTATTTATCTATTTTTTTTACAGAGATCAGTCTCATAGACATAGGCTGCATCTACACTGGTAAATTAAGTCGACTTAAGCTTGCTACACTACAGTTTTCTTAAGTCAACTTAAGCAACTTGCTTAAGTCGACTTAAGGAAAATAAAGTCGACTTAATGAAAATTAAGTCAACTTTATAAAACCTGCTTTTGAGTAGACCTAAGGCTTAAGTTGACTCCCTAGAGTTGACTTAAGCCAGTGTAGATGTGGGGTAGCCCTAAGTTGACTTAGGGCTACCCCAGGGCTACACCAATGCCCTCCCTGCCAGGGGGGAGGGCCACAGGGGTAGCCTGGCATGCCCTCCCACCTGGCAGGGCAGAGCCCTGCCCACCCTTCCCCTATGCCCTGCCAGGGTCCCTGACCCCCTTTGCCCCATTGTACCTAGGTACAATGGGGCAAACACTGATCCCCCTGGCATTGGGCAAGGGGTGCCCCCCGCCCCCGTGGACCTGCCCTAGGTCTGCCTAGCCCCACAAAGTCGACCTAGAGCATCCAGTGTAGACACTGTAGGTCGACTTTTTAAGTTCCCCTTTAAGTCGACTTTATTTTTAAGTGGGGACACACTAAGTCGACTTAACTAAGTCGACTTAAAATCAACTTAGTTAGGTCGACTTAGTTAAAGTCGACTTAAACTTACAAGTGGAGACATAGCCATAGACGTTAAGGTCAGAAGGGACCAGTATGATCATCTTGCCTGACCTCCTGCAAAATGCAGGCCTCAAGACCTCACCCACCCACTCCAGCAATAGGCCACCAACCTATTACTGAGTTATTTACCTCCTTAAATCATGATTAGTCCTTGCAACAACAAAGCAAAGGGAGACACTTATAATTGGATTCATCCTTCAATTGATTATAGACATCACATCTAGCACCAGCAAAGTCATATAATAATAGAGGAGGTTCTGAGCTATGAAGTTCAAAAGTGTTCCAGGACTTTCAGATCTAAGTGTTGCACCACATCTGATCACTGTTTAATATTTCCATACCAATGTACAACCTGAAAAATGAGGATTTTTGTAAAAAGAAAGAAGCTGCTGGTAAGCCTGACACTTGGGTCTTGTCTACATGGTGGAGTAATGTAAAATTAGGGGATGAGATTTCTAAAGTTTACATATTTTGGACATTAGGTAGTCTGTGTGGACCCTGCTGGTGTGGACTAAGAGCACCATTTTAAAGCGCACTAGCGAACCTTTAGTGCGCACTAGCAGGGTCTTCATGGACCACTTCCTGTGTAACATGTTAGCTCAGTTTAGAAATCTTGCCCCTGCATTGTGTGTTACTGCTCTGTGCAGACAAGGCCCCGGTCAGCCACAGAAAAGAACTGGTATCAGTTGTTCTGTATCTGTCTGTTGGTCCTCTGTTCAATTTATATATTGATATCTGTGGGGAATGCCTCTCAGGCAGCTAGGAGATTGTTGTCTTTTCTATCAAAGAGAATTAAGTGTATCATATTCTTCACTGGGGATGTCTGTGAATAGCAGATAAAAAGGAAAACAAGAATGGCTGCCCTGAACAATCATTCAATATATTCGGTCCCACAAATAGTCACTTAGGGCTTGTCTACACTTACAGAGCTCACTGCACTAGTGCAGCTATGCTGTTGTAGCACTTTGTGAAGATGCTACCTATGCCGACCGGAAATCTACTTTCCTTGTTATGGGGACGCCAACTCCCAGAGAGGGGGTAGCTATATCTACAGGAGAAGCCCTCCCACTGACATAGCGCTCTCTACACTGGGAATTTGCTTGATATAACTGTGTCACTCATGGTAAAGATTTGGCATGCCTCTAAACTATGTATTTATGACAATATAAGTGTGTGATGTAGTGTAGACCAGGGCTCCATCTTCACCCAGCTCTAAAAGCTGGAAGGTCTTTGACAAGGAAAGCAAGAAGGACAGCTGAAGCGTTGTCTAGGATGTAATGTGAATTGTATTATGCTTTGAGAGGCTGTGTCATTTATAGCATAGGTCAGTCAGAAGACCTGCTTTCTGTTCCTGACTCTTACAGACCTGTGGTGTGATGTTGAGCAAGCTGTTTTTGTTTTTCTTTTTTTCCCTGACTCATATGTCTTATTCATATAGACTCAGGGGTTAAAGTAAGGAGGAATGCACCAGAACACAGTTCTCGGGCCCACAAGTTTGTGGGGCCAGAGTTCCAGGGCCCCTAAAAATAGAAAAGTCTGGCGGAAGGCATGTTCCGCCCTGTCCTGGTTGCTGGCAGGTCCTATGCCCCACTGTTGTTAATCACAATACTTATTGTGTTATGCAGTGTTTCCTAGTTTGTGACAATAATTGCTATAGACATAAACGCCATATGAAATTATAAATATTTTTATGGAACGATGACCGATGCATGTGGTACTGAGAAGTGGTTGCAAATGCCTACCTGGGCTGGGGCCCGCACATGCATGAAGGGGGACCAGACAATACAGGAAGGGTGCCCAGAGATTAGGAGGGTTCCAAGGCCCATCAAATTATACTTTAACCACTGTGACTGTATTCATATAGAATTATTGCTTACTGTGTGTTTGTACAGGGCCTAGCATAATGGGTGGTATTATAATATAAGCATAAGAAAGCCTCTGGCTGATGGAGTTATAATGTATGGTGGTTTGTGTACGCAAGATTCCTCGTCCTTTCCATTTTCTTCCTTTTCCAGTACCTTGCTTTGCATCCATCATATGATAGCCCATAAATTTTTGCAAGGTGTAATGATTTTGTATGTATTACAGATTAGCAAAATTGTTCATACATTATTAGAACCTGTCAGGATTATGGCAATCATTTCTACTGTCAGTTAAATGTATGATCATTTTTCTTGTTGATTTAAACAAATTCAGTACCTCCAGGGCTGAGTACATGTCCTAAGAGTAGTAAAATCATTTGGCTAAACTTAACTATATTTAAAAAAGAATCAAACTTTTTCTGAGACAGAGCTTGTCAATTTTGTTTGTGATACAATTGCTATAACTAGCATTCTCCTTGATGAATTTAATAACCACGTTGTGATTTAGCATACTGTGAAAATCAAACAATAGAAAGTAGCAAGCTGAAAGCTCTAGAGAATAAGAGGGAGATCTAAAATTCATCTAGTGTTAAATTCATTTTAATGATCAAAGCTTCTGTCTTGTAGGGTCTTTTAAGGATCCCAGTACACCTGCTGATGTCTTTGATGAATGGAGTAAAAAAGACAAATCTGTTAGAAAGACAATGTCAAAGGGAAATCTTAAACAAAACGGAACTGTTACAAAACCAGTAAAGTGATGTTTGACGAAGTCCTGGGAAGCTGGACCTATTTCAAAGAGGACTGCCTCAATAGCTGAATATTTTGTTCATGTGCAGGTCTGAAAAATGAAGGGAAAAAAGAGTTTTGAAACCATTAGCGAATTAAAATATCAGAAAATTTAGTTTTGTGTTGAATGAAATGTTACACTCAGAATGAAATGGCTTTTTTGTTTTTTTATTTAGGTTTGTAAAACTTTTAAAAATAAAATTAATGGAAATTCCTAACCAAAACGTTTTTTTATGTAATGAAAAGCCAAAACTTTTGTTTTGGGTATGCCAAAATGAACTAATCTGACATTTCAGAAAACGTCTCTCCTTTTTTCACCAAAACAATTTGCCAGAATTGACCAGAATATACAACATTTTCAGTTCACCAGAATCTGCACTTTTCCCAGTATATTATTAAAAAAATATATATTTTAAAAAAATGACCTAGGGCTAATTTAAAGTGCTCATATGCAGCAGTTGGCACAAGGAAGCATGACTATGAAAATAACTATAAGGAAGACATCCAGACATTTTAACTTCAGAAAGGGTACAAAGATGGATTCAAGTTGTGGGCAAAGGTTTGTGTCAGTTCATATCCACTTCATACCTGGTCACAGAAAAAGATCATGAAGGGTCTGGGGTAATCATAACATAATATTACACATCATACTCATCATAATAATTGTAGACATTTCTTCCAAGCTTCTTTTGGGTTTCAGAGTTTGCTTCAATATTGTCCTTCTAAACAGCTTTCCCCTCAGTGAGTCAGATTATTTCTTTATATCAAATTATGCAGCAGACACAGAAAGTCTTTACAACTTTTCAGTTCATTTTTCCAGGATACTAGAGAATGTGTCATATTACAGAGGTTTTATCTATGTGAATAATCACAAATTCGCAGTTATGCAAGTCCAGAACTGGTGCTAGATGCTCAGCCCTAAGTCACTTTTTTTTCTTATAATATTATATACCCATCAGTTGGAAAGTGGTAGTGGGAAGCCTATGTTACCATAGCTGAGATTTCTGATTGCAATTTTGAGGCCCCTTTGTACTGCTGTGGTTCTTTATAGTATAAAAGATGAAGCTATGATGGTGTCATTTTAATCCTATAGACAGCTCCCCATTGAGTTGAGAAGTTAAGATGAGTACTGTATGAAATAAGTAAATAAACAAATAAAGGTTGTGAGTTGGCAGAGAAAGGGGGAATGGTGGAACAAATTAATGGCTCCAACACAGAGCTGGACTTTGGAACATACTATCACTGTTTGAAATAACATTGAGGTAATGCAGCTGCTGTAGAAAAAGCCTCCATTTTTCCTGAAACACAATAATAAACAAGTTATGGCTTTTTTGTCCTTTCCTCATTGTTTATTTATTTTGATTTCTATTTAGGCACTACACTCCAGGAATCATATGTACACAATGAACCCAGGGAGTGCAAAAATAAATTCCAGGATTCCAGTTCACGTAGGGTTCGAAAGGGACTTTAAAAGCACACAGAACTTCTGCTGGTCATCTGTACATGAGGTGAATTTTGTCCAATGGAGTTGATTAATTATAAGATTCTGCTTTTAATACTGATATTAGGTTTTAAGGGTAAACCTGAACCTCCATATTATTGCACAATTGACATTTGTTGTTCTTGATTGTGCTGCTGTAGGAAAGTTTAGTGCCATTTACACGTAGCGATGTTAGATAAATACTTTCACACTAGATAGCTGAATCCTTGGGAGTTCTTTAGTTAGAGTGTACAATATTGATTCCTTAATATTATTAATGCTGCACAGGCTGCAAGGTTAATCTATGGACACAGCATAAAGAGATTATTTTATTTATTGAGTGACTGAATAGCAATATTGAGGTTATCATGCATTTATTGGATGATCCAGTTAATTGACCTATTCTGATAATGCAGTGTTAATCTTTTGTTAAAGAGCTTAGTTAAGAAGATGGCTTGTACTCCATTACCACAAGGCAAACATCTGCATAATATTTGTTTACAGCAGTTCATGATTCACTATGGATCACTTGCACCTGAATCATGGTATGTGTGGAGGGTTGGGGTTGGGGAGGGGAATTATATATATGTAGCCCCTCCTGCCTACTGGCCCAGCATGAGGGTGTTCAAGATAGGGGAAGTTAGCCCTGGTGGCCTTTTACACAGGTTAGGGAAACTAGGCCTGGTGCTCGTATGTGTGCTCTGCGTTGTGTTTGTGTGGGTTAACTCAGACCAGACCCACTCAGACCAATGCCCCAGGAACACGGTTTTTATTCTGCAAGAGATACAACAGCAGCATTACACTCCATTGGCCTCCTCCCTGCTTGTGTGCCACATGCTCACAGCTTCAGTCCATGCAGACACTCCCTGCTGGAGGAGGGTAGGAGATGCTTCCTGGCAGGAGCCAGGAAGTTCTCCCAACATGCTGCAGTTTGTAGTCCAGAACTTGTAGTTCTCCCTGCTGCTGCTGAAGCACTCTGGACCTTGGGCTACATATAGAATCATAGAAACTGGAAGAGACCATGAGAGTTCATCAAGTCCAGTTCCCTCCACTCATGGCAGGACAAGTACCATCTTAAACCTTCCCTGACAGGTGCTTGTCTAACCTGCTCTTAAAAACTTCCAGTGATGGAGATTCCACAACCTGCCTAGGAAACTTATTCCAGTGGTTAATCACCCTGAAAATTAGGAACTTTCCCCCTTGTCCAACCTAAACGTCCCTTGCCAGAATTTAAGCCAATTGCTTCTTGTCCTATCATCAGCAGTTAAGGAGAACAATTTTTCTCCCTCCTTCGCATGATAACCTTTTAGGTACTTGAAAACTGTTATGTTCCTCTCAGTCTCCTTGTTTCCAGATTAAACATAAAAAGTACAGAAATATAAACATAAAAAGTAGAGTTAGATGGTAAAGTTTCGGTAAGAGAGAAAGGCATCTATTTTATCAACATGAAGATTCATTTCCAACTCACTTTATATTCATCTCCTTTCAGAAAATATTAGCAGCATTACTTTTGCCAGGGCTGTCTGGTCTAATGGTATGGTCAAAGGATTGGGACTATTAACTGCTAATCCCGGTCTGCCATTTGTTGCTAATTTATATTACAACAGTGACCATTGTAACAGATACCATACATATGGATTGCAACAGACTGTCACTGCCCCAAAGTGTTTACAAACTAAAAAGAAAGAAAGAAAGAAAGAAAGAAAGAAAGAAAGAAAGAAAGAAAGAAAGAACTGGGAGAAACTAAGTGGTACCATTCTCATTTTACAAATGAGGTGGTCGAGCACATATATATGAAGAAATTTATCCAGGGTCACACTGAATTCCAGTAGTAAAGCCAGGAACTGATCTCCTGAATCTCTTTAACCACAAGACCATCGCTCCTCTTCTGTGTTGGTGTCAGGGCCATCCCTGGAGGTGGGGGAATGGGGTGATCGCCCCGGGCCCCGTGGGTACGTGGGCCCCGTGCTGTCCCGCTCCCAGTGGGGCAGTGCGGGATCTGCGCGTGCCACAGCCCCTCCTCCCACAGCCGCCCCACTGCCTTCAGCAGTGAGCCGAAGGCAGTGGGGCGGGGTGAGGAAGCCCGGCCCTCCCCGCCCCCAGGGCGGAGCAGGCAGGGCCAGGGCGGAGCACATGGGGCCCGGCCTTTAGGCCAGCCTGCCCCAAATGGCCGGCTCCTCCTCACAGGCAGCCTCGGCCTCCAGGCTCAGGGTCGGGCCCCGCTCCCCCCCGGCAGGTGGCCCCCCAGCCCGGGGCTGGAGCCGGCTCCCCCCGCCCCCCTCCTCCAACAGGCAGCCTCAGCCGCTGGAGCCAGCTCCCCGTGCCGACAGCCTCAGCCTCCCGGCCCAGGGCCGGCTCCCTGGGATGCGGAGCGGGCCAATCGCCCTGCCATGCTCCCCTCCAGCATGGGGGGGCGGGGGCCCCGCTTTGGCCAATTGGCCCTGGCCCCGCTCCCCCCACGGGATGGCCCTGGTTGGTGTCCCACCTGCCCATCTCCTTTATGTGGAATGCTCTTCCCAAACTCATCCACAAGAACCCTGTCGTCTCTGCTTAAAAAGCCTCCGGCAACCTCACTTCCTCTCAACTCTCTATGGAGAATTCTTCTGATATAGACTGTCAACTACCTCTTAAGCAGTCCATAATCTGCCTGCCTTTTCAGTGATCCAGGCTACCCTGTGGGGAGAATTACAGGCAAACCAAGTCAAAAGGGATCATTTTAAAATTTAAAGGGGAAAATCCAAAAGTATAGCAGGAGCATAAATAAAATAGATTACCAAGAACTTACTTATAATAATGAACCATATTATGAACTCATTAACCTTTTCGAGCGTAGACTCTCTACTCTGCCTTACTTTGTGCAGTTAACATGTCAGTTTTAACAAGAACAAAAGAAATGACTCAACAATATACTGTTTCACTTGCAAGAGAAAAAGCATCTTTTCCTGTCCTCGGTTGTAAATCCAGCTCCATTCTGGCTTTCCTAGCCTTTGCTTCCCTTCACATGTGTGCTTCTTAGATTTGTTATTCATGTGTCTGTACTTCTCTTCACCCAGAGGAGATGAGGTCTCACTAGTGCCTTATATAATGGTACCAACACTTCTGTGTTTCTCCTGGAAATTTCTTATCTCATGCATCCTAGGACCTCATTGGCTTTTTTCACAGCTGCATCACATTGGCAGCTCATACTTAACCCATGATCAATTAATACTCCTAGGTCCTTCTCCTCCTTTGTCACTTCCAAACGGTGCATTCCAAGCTTTTAGCAAAAAATCCTATTAGTCCCTAAACCCATGAACTTGCACTTACCACTATTAAATTTCATCCTGTTTCTATTACTCTAGTTTACATGATTATCCAGATCTTCATGCATGATATCCTGATCCTTCTCTGTGTTGGCAGTATCTCCAAACTTTATGTCATCTGCAAACTTTATTAGTGCATTCCCACTTTTTGTGTCAAGGTCAGTAATAAAAAGGTTAAATAAGATCGGTTCCAAGACCAATCCCTGAGGAACTCCACTGGTAACTTCCCTTACAGCCTGACGGTTCACCTTTCAGTACGACCCATTGTAGTCTTCCTTTTAACCAATTCCTTATCTACATTTCAATTTTCATATAATCCCCATCTTTTCCAATTTAATTATTAATTCCCCATGTGGAACTGTATCAAATGCCTTACTAAATTTTAGGTAAATTAGACCGACTGCATTCTCTTGGCCTAAAAGATCTGTTATCTTCTCAAAAAGGGAGATCATGTTGGCTAGTTGATCTACCTTTTGTAAAGCCATGTTGCATTTTCTCCCAATTTCCTTTAACCTCGGTGTCCTTAACTACTTTCTCTTTCATTTTTTTCCCCAAGACCTTGCATGCTACTGAGGTCAAACTAACAGACCTATAGTTACCCAAATTACTTTCCCCCCCTTTCCTTAAAAATAGAAACAGTGTTACCAATTTTCCAGTTGTACAGTACAACCACTGATTTTACAGATTCATTAAAAATCCTTGCTAGTGGGCTTACAATTTCATGTGCCAGTTCCTTTAATATTCTTGGATGGAGATTGTCCAATCCCCTGATTTAGTTCCATTAAACTGTTCAAGTGTGCCTTCTTCCTAGGATGTGGTACTTTCTACCTCCATATCCTAATTGACATTAGCCACCCTGTCGCTATCCCCCAGCTCTTCATTAGCCTAATTAAATCGGACTCAAAATATTTGTTTATATAATGGGTCATGCCTAAACTATACTTAACCTTCACACATCCTCAGTGCTTAGCGGTTCCACTTCTTCCTTTGTTTTCTTTCTATTTATATTTTCTGAGCTCCAAGAAGTAACTTTCCTTGCTGAGCTCTCCCATTTTTCTTGTAGGCTTTCTGCTTTTTCCTAATTATGGCTATGTCTACACTTGTAAAGTGAAGTTGGCTACACTTTAAATCGACTTAAGTAGACCTTATTAAGTCGACTTAACAGTAGACATAGCCGTCCACACGGGCAATAAGTCGACTTAATAAGGTTGACTTAGCGCTATTTCCTGTCCACACTGACTTTAAGTGGACTTAAGAAGTCGACTTAAGGCTTAAGTCGACCTTCAGAGGTGGTGTTATTAAGTCAACTTAAGGAAGCGCTTAAGTTGACTTAATAAAAGCCCAGTGTGGATGTGGCTTTGTGTAAGTCAACTTAAGCATCTTTAAGTCAATCTAAGTTGCCAGTATAGCCACACCCTATCTGTCTGAGATATGTGCTCATCCAGCTTAGTCTACAACTTTTGCATATGAATTTTTCCCCTCCTTGGGGATGCAGGCTTCAGATAGTTCCCATTTTATCAACAAATGGGGTTTCTTCACCTTGTGGCACTTACTTGTCCATTAGGTATCTTTGAATTGCATTGCTTCAGAAGAAGTTTAAAAATTAATAATTCTCTCCATTCATATACTTTAAGTCCTTTGTACTTGGGCTTCTCATTTACTATTTTCAAAATATATTTTCATGATAGTTTCTACCAGTTCCCCTTTTCACTAATTATATTTCCTTTCATTTTTTCCCTTGATACTTTGTATCTGGTACATCAATAGATTTTATTTCCCTCTTCTTCTCTTTTCTAATAGTTTCTTCTGTATGCTCAGTTCTATTTTTTTATTCTCCTTCTCCTTCCCCCGACCCTTTTATTTTTATTTCTCTTGCATTCTTCTCACTTCCTAGTCACCTACTTTTTTTCTCCTGTTCTTTTATTTTAATACCTTGCCTCCTACCTCAGCTCTCGTTCATCCATTAACTCAGCAGTTAGAGTCTTCTCCTTCCCTCCTCCTTCTCTAGCAGCTTTTTTTCCTACTGCATCCCATGGAACATCATCCAAGCCCCTGCTCTGATTTGAGCTATTCACCAATTTGCTGTTCCTTTCTCAGGACAGCATTCCATGCTGTTGCATCACATCATAATAACTGAAAACTGCAGCAGGAGCTAGTGCTGGCATTATTAATACACCTCTTTGACCTAGGTTTAGCGTTACCACAAAAATGATGTGACTAAGCATCACCTTGACCTCTCTTACGCTATTCTACACTTGTTAATTTAAGTCGACTTAGCATGTCCACACTTAAATTTTAAGTCGACTTTGAGGGGACCCTACAAAGTAGACCTAGAGCGTCCACACTGGACACCTAGGTTGACTTGTAGAGGCTAGGTGGACCTGGGACAGGTCCACGGTGGCAGGGGACACCCCTTGCCAAGTGCCAGGGGGCTCTGCCTTTGCCCCATTGTACCTTGGTACAATGGGGCAAAGGGGGACAGGGATCCTGGCAGGGCATAGCGGCAGGATGGGCAGGGCTCTGCCCTTCCCTTTGGGGGGGGCATGCCAGGCTCTCCCTGTGCCAGCCATACTGCCAGGGAGGGCAGTGGGGAAGCCCTGGAGGCTCCTAAGTTGATTTAGAGTCGACTTAGGGGCCCTCCACGTCTACACTGTTTTAAGTCATTTTAGAAAGTCGACTTAAGCAGAAAGTTGACTTTAGAAAGTCAACTTAAGCAGAAAGTCAACTTAAAAGGAGGTTTTAGAAAGTGGACAATTTTTCCTTAAGTCGACTTAAGCAGCTGCTTAAGTCAACTTAAGGAAAGCGTAGTGTAGACGCAGAGTAAATTAAGCTGATTTAAGCAAGCTTAAGTCAACTTAATTTACAAGTGTAGATGCACCCTTAATGCTCTGCCCCATTCCTCTAGCCTCTCTCTGTCAACCTGTCTTCAGACTGAGAGCTCCTTGAGGCAAGGATTGGGTCCTTTTTCTATTCAAAGAGTACTGAGCACTACCAAAAGCAAATAAATAATCAGATGAATAGCGAATGGCCTGGGACTTATGATTTCATTTCTCTCACTTAGTATCTTTCTTTCTTTAGTGTAGTGCTCCCATCACAACAGAGAACCTCACACTTTTTAATGTATCTATCTTTAGAACATCCTGGAGAGTAAGGGAAATACAAATCCATTTTACAGACAGAAATGAGAGACGGGGGGGTGAGATTTTAATGGTGCGTAGGCACCTAAAAATCATTTCTTTTAATGGGTATTAGGCACAGGAATGCTTCTGTAAAAACATTCCTGCTTTTACAAAAGGGGTATTAAGCCCCTAAATATCTGGCTGCAAATGACTTGTCCAAGGCCAGGTAGAAATGTTGTGATCGACGAAGGCATTGGACATAGCTTTTCCAGTGTCAGGCTAGCACCCAAACCACTGGGCTGTCCTTCCTCTCAGCTATGTCTAAGTTTAATTATAATAGCTGCACCGACCTCCCTAAAGTTTAAACAGTAAGGAGTTTTTCCATTGACGACAATGGACTTTGAATCAGGCCTTACTGACTTGTGACTTATTTGAGACCTGTACAGAACTTTGAGCTTGGAATGTGCCTTTCTAAACATGTTGATAATCATTATAATTCTAAGGCAGTAACGAGATGGCAGAGGCATTGCTCTCTGTCACCCAGAAGCTCAGTCTTTTCCTCATCTACGTTGTTCAGTTAAGAAATAAATAGCGTTGCATGAAAAAATGACACGAACAAACCTGTTAGAGAGCTTAGAAATATTTAATCAGTGGAATGAACACTCAAAAGTCCAACCATCTCCATCATGGATAAGTGGATTAAAGTCTGATATCACAACTGCTAAAAACCCATTTAAATTTCTTCATCCCAAATCTGAGTAACTATGGCATTCTCGAATATGCAGTTACAGAGGGAGCTTATTTTGTTTAGATTTAGGGTAAAATCTCAGCCCCTCTCCCTCCCCCCACAAGTCAATTGCAAAATTCCTAGTGATTTCAATGGGGGCCAGGATTCCATCCTAAAATACACGTACGTGGCACAGCCCTGGAAACAGCATGTAGCGTATGTGTGGCTACACACAAGTGAAAAGCAAGCTACATCCATTGTATGTGTGTATAAGTACACATCAGTGAAAAGCCTGATTCAACATTGCCAACATTCAACTTTTCCTGCTGCTGGAGTCTTTCAGTGTGATGGGGAAAGACCCCAGCATCTCCTTGCAGCAGAGAAAGACCTCAGTAGCTCCCTGAGGCAGGGAAAAACTCCAGTATTAAGGAACTGTCAAAATATTTCCTGGCTGCCTTCCCCACTGCTCACCCTAACCCTCTCCTTGAAGCATGGAAAGAGTCCAGCAGTGGGGAAGTAGTGGGACGCTATGCTGCTAAAAAAAACAGTTGAGACGGGGAAGCGGCTACTTGGGAGAGGCAGTATAGAGAGCTATGTAGGGTACATTCCTTAAAGTTCAGGTGTGTCTGTACTCACCTAAGCGGAGCCTCACCATTTACACCATTTATATTCAGGCATGTATTCTACATGCTGCTTTGAGGAATGTAGGTCTACCCCAAGTTTTCTTTAAGTTTCATCATACCCAGTTCTGTTTTCAGACACACAGAGCAAGAGCTCTTAAAAAAAAAAAGCCTCAAAACAGGACCTCACGAATTAAGCCAGTGTAGACGTGGGGTAGCCCTTAGTCAACTTAGGGCTACCCCGGGACCACAGCAATGCCCTCCCTGCCGGGGGGGGGGGGCACAGGGGGAGCTTGGCATGCCCCTCAACATTAAGGAGATGTTAAGGAAGCTCCCACCTACAATGGGCCAAAGGGAGAAACCTGATGAGCCATTAAGGAGACAATGGTTGTTCACACCCTCCTGTCTGAGGCATTCCTCCAGAATGACACAAGTTAAAGTATAGATATAACACCAAATTCCTAACTAAATAACTTCTAATATAAATACAATTCCTAGACATAAACTATATATTCATTCCCAGCAAATTACTACCTTTCTATTGATACCAAACATGACATAGTTCCTATGGATTATAGCATTTATGAGATATCCATAGAAAATAATATCATAAAAGTTTCCCTAAATCCAGACAGTGTCACACCCTGCCCACATGCCCTGCCAAGGTCCCTGTCCTCCTTTGCCCCATTGCACACAAGGGGTGCCCCCCCCGCCACCATGGACCTGCCCAAGGTCCCTCTAGCCCCACAAAGTTGACCTAGAGCATCCAGTGTGGACGCTCTAGGTCGACTTTGAAAGTTCCCCTTTAAGTCAACTTTAATTTTAAGTGTAGACATGCTAAGTTGACTTAGTTAAAGTCAACTTAAATTAACAAGTGTAGACATAGCCCTAGAGAGGGGTTTCCCACCTGTCCTATGCAATATGAAGGCTGCATCACAGTTGAGAATCTCTGTAGAGCTCAGTATTATTATGAAATACCTTGAGATTTTCCTGAAAGATGACATGGTAGACAGATTTCTCTAGCAACTCATATCAGTTGATACATGCAACATTATAAATAGTGTTCAGGTACAAAAGCAATCAATACAGTATGAAAACATAGACCCAGTCCTATAACCCTTTTTCATGAATGTAGTCAATGGAAAAACTCCTATTGACATCAAGAAGCTTCAGATTGGGTCATATTTAGAGTTGTGTGAATATAACTGGTCTTTCATTGGTTGATTGGTTTTCTCGCAACAATAACAACAAAATGGTTGGTGTCAACGCAAAGTGATTTAAAAAAAATGTTTTAGCAAACTGAAAAATAAAAAAGAAATTCTTTTGAGTTAAATAAAATGTTCCCTTTAACCTGAAATAAAACACTTTTTTTCATTTTCAACATTTTATGCTTTTAAAATAAATACAATTGAAGCAAAAAATTTAAAAATATATGTTTCAAAGAGAAAAACATCCAAAAATTCATTTTGAAAATGTCAGAATAAATTTTTTTGAATTTTTGGATTTTTGTTTTTTCAAGTGAAGTGATCTGGTGACTTTGACATGAAGTTGCAAATGTTTCAGTTCAGCTAAACCTTTTTTTTTGGGGGGGGAGGTTGGAGAAAAAAAAGTTCTGTAGAAAAATATGTACCCAACCTTTCACTTACATAAACAGCTCCATTACATTTGATGGGATACCTCAGCATGAGTAAGATTGATTCATATGAACAAAGGTGGTGAAATCATTTTTTTTCTTTTTTTAAAATCTTGAGTCATTATTCCATATACTTGTATTGTTTGCCTTCTGAAATTCATACAAGTTATTATTTTATTTGCCTAATATATCAGCTACAGGTGCATTTTTTTCTCCTTAACACAAGAAAGAAAGCAATCAATATTGTACAATTTCTGTCAGAATGGGTGAATATGTTCTGTTTTGTTTTGTTCGGTGGTAATCATAGGAGTAGGCAGAAATATTATTTATACAGGCCATTGCATTCAAGCTCTAAATGTCATTCTTAAGACATTAGAAGCAGAACAAAGATGTATTTATTGAAGTAATGTTTAACAAAGTTATGTTGAGGTTTTTTGGGGTTTTTTTTTCAGGCCCTTGGCTTATGTTTTAGATTATACTTCTAAAGATAATTTTTGTTTATTTTTAAGTAAGATTTCTTAACAAGACAAAACTACAACATCCAAATTTAACATTATATTAGATCAGTGAATTGGACAAAGATTTGTAATGCAGCTGGACAGCCAAAAATCCATTGCAATTTTGGGCTGCATATACATATGTATCCTGTGAGCTGCTGAGTTTTTTCCAAAGTACTGTGTACTTCATTTCCCAGTGAAATAAACAGGCATTGTAGATGCTCCGCATCTCTAAAGATCAGTCCATTTCTTATGTGTAAGCCTTCTGCCAGACAGAGTCAGCAGCAGCAAGGGCCAGGTTCTATATCTAGGAGTTCCTGTCAATTGTATAACACCAAACCACCTCAACCTCCCACCAAGTCATCTGGGAAATCACACACGATTCCCTGGGTAGACTTCCTTTCTTACAACCACAGAATCTGAATGTAGAAAGTAAACCATTTTAATAAAAAGATTGGAAGTAACACAGCAATGATCTGGGAAAATAGTGCAAACAGAATTAATAAACCTAATGAGAAGAACCCACTCCACCTCAGGGTATTTGGGTATGTTCTTTGCCTCCCCCATCTTGTTTTCCCTTGCCCTACTGACTGTTGTAATTGCACTATCCACCTTTCAGTCACAGAGTGTGATCAGACCCCTCTACAGGCTCCAGCTGCTGGCCAGACATAGGGTGCAACTAGCCTTTTCTGCTGGCTCCTCCTGAACCTCGGGTGAGACCATGATGGTTGAATGATGGGTTGGATGAATGGACTATAAGGTGGATAAAAAGCTGGCTAGCTCATCAGGCTCAATGGGTAGTGATCAGTGGCTCAATGTCTACTTGGCAGCCAGTAACAAATGGAGTGCCCCAGGGATTGGGCTGGGAAGGGTTTTTATTCAGTCTTCATTAATGATCTGGAAGATGGAGTGAATTGCTCATTTAGCATGTTTGAAGATGGCACTAAAGTGAGGGGAGTGGTAGATAAGCTAGAGGACAGGGATAGGACACAGAGTGACCTAGACAAATTAGATGATCAGGCCAAATTAAATCTAATGAGGTTCAACAAGGACAAGTTCAAAGTTCTGCACTTGGGATGGAAAAATCCCATGCACTGCTACAGACTGGGGACCAACTAGCTAGACAGCAGTTTGACAGAAAAGGACCTGGGGTTTATGATCAACAAGAAGCTAGATATGAGTCAACAGTGTACCCTTGTTGCCAAGAAAGCTTACAACATATCGGGCTGCATTAATAGGAGCATTTCCAGCAAATAGAGGGAAGTGATTATTCCCCTCTATTTGGCATTGGTGAGTCCTCATTTGGAGAATTGTGTCCAATTATGGTCCCTGACTACAGAAAGGAAATGGACAAATTGGAAAAAGTCAAGCAAAGGGAAACAAAACATGATTGGGGGCTAGAACACATCAATTATAGGAGAGGCTGAGGAAACTAGTTAGAGAGGGGAAACTAGGCTTCTTAAGTCTACAGAAGAAAAGAACGAGGGAAGATTTGTTAGCATTCTTTAAGTACCTGAAAAGTGATTCTAGGGAATATGGAACTTGACTGTTCTTAGTGGTAGTAGATGATAGAAGTTGGAGCAATGGTCTTAGTTTGCACTGGAGGAGGTCTAGGTTGGATAACAGGGGGAAAAACAATTCCACTTGGAGAGTGGTGAAGCACTGTAATGGGTTACCTAGGGAGGTGGTGGAATTTCCATCCTTACAATATTTTTAAGGCCAGTCTTGACAAAGCCTTGACTGGGATGATTTAGTTGGGGTTGGCCCTGCTTTGTGAAGGAGATTGGACTAGATGATCTCCTGAGGTCTCTGCCAACCCTAATCTTCTATGATACTATGACCAGCCCCTTCTGCTGACTCCTATCAAACACAGGATGCAAACAGTCCCCTCTGCTGGCTATCAGTCTCCAAGGATTCCCAGTTCTTTTAGCAAATCCAGATCTCATGAGCTCAGCTTTCAGTGGCCTGAGCTTCAAGTGATTTCAGTTCTCAGCTCCTGGAAAACACTCTGCTGACACAGAAGCATTGTCCCTGCTTTTAACAAAACAAAAGACTTCAAAAGAAATCATTGATTCTACCTTTTAACAGTAGGAGGAGATAGTCAATCCATGCCTGAGAGCAGCCCTTAGTTCAGCCTCTCTAAGAAGACCCCATCAACTCCACGCTGATTTTACAGTGTCTGGCATCTGAACACCTCCTTTCTTGGAGTTCTGTTCAGATGAGAGTGAATCTTTCATCAGAACAGGCTAAGTACAGTTCTGCTGCAATTTGTTTACACAATAGGGGGACAACGTTTCATTTCCCTTGCAATTAACACTAACGTGATTTGACTAAATGCTCAGTACCTAGGTGTGCTTATGCAGACATAGTGCTATCATGCTGAGTTGTTATACTCTTGTTATACTCTTGCAAATACAGAACTCATGCAAATAAAATACCCTCCCCCACCTTAAGGTGGATGAGCGGTGGAGGGCCAACCACACAATCAGACCTTGTTCCATGTGCTTTCCTAAGGATTTAGGTGCCTAACTTTAGACACTCAAATTTGAAACTTTTGGTCATAATCATCCTCAATGTACATTTTTGAGAGGTTGAATCCTGGTCCCAGTGAAGCCAATGAGAGCTTTCCAATCAACTTCTATAGGACTAGTTTCTGGCAATAAAAGAAGGAATATTCTACTTTCATCTTCAATAGTATCTCTTTGGTTTCATCCTGATAGCTCCTGAGTCTACTCAACAAGGTGGTGTAAGTACTCAACTTGATGCAGCACCTTTTAAGATAATTATAAGATACAGTAGGGCTTGTGAAAGATTTTAAGAAATAGCTTTTTTAATATAAAAAACATCTGTCATCTAACTTATCTTTTTATGTTAAAAATCAAAAGGCATATTTTTTTTTCTTTCTCTCCTTTTATCAGAGGGGGAAAAGTAGTAGTGGTGGAGATGGAGTAAAATATGGCAGAAAATCTCCAAAATCATAAATGAATACCCAAATAGTTAATTTTTTTAAAGTAATGAAAAATTTCAATTTGAAACAAAATACAATTAAATTTTTCATTTAATTTTATTTAATTGATCCATTCCATGGAATGTTTGTTTCTTTTGAAAAATTGTATTGAATTTAAGTTAGATTTTTCAACCACCCCTAAAGTACAAAGGATTTATTCCATGCAATGTATTGCTGAAGAATAGGATACTGACACGAAAGGCACAAAATGAGATGTAAATCATGCCTGGGAATTATACGGAATTGTATGTCAGTGTCAGAAACAAAAATAATTATGTTCAGCAAGAAATCCAAGCATAAATGAAAAGCCAATGGATGCTTTGATTGTAGTTCATTTAATGATAATTATACAAAAGAATGATGTAAGCAAGAGGGTATACATTGGCTGAAATATATTAATTGACAGACTAAGTAAATTTCCTGCCAACAAAAAAAAGGTCCAGTTAAAACTGCAAGGAGGAAAGATTCTTATCTTAACTGATCTTATCATGAGAAACATAATACCTTGTCAGCTAAAATGATTACTCTGCAAAGCTCTATGTCTTCAATAGTTTACCCTGAAGAGGTAATGGAATGGAATCAGTTCATTTTTGCTGTGGTTTACCATTTCAGGAAAGATAATAGAAGAAGAGAGTTATGAATCATTGTTACTTTCAGGACAACAGAGCCTCTTTTACAGCTACAATAAATAATGTGAATAAATGATAATAGTTAAAATAATAATACCTTCCTCATGTGGGTTTTGAGGGAAGACTTTCATCAATCCTTTGGAAGAACTCAGATATGATATAATGGAGGCCAGAAAGACAACTAGATTCATGGACTTGAACTCCAGAAGGCTATGGCTATCTAGATTGACCGGCATAAGACAGGCAAGAGAATTCCACCCTGTGATTCATGCAGTGTAGGGAATATTTCTCCCCACTACTGTGTAAGTGAACATTGTCAAACCTAATAACTTCTAATGGACAGGCCCAACTTCTGGCATGCAAACGGCTTGGTTGCCAATATTGTCTTACTGTTTCCTTGCATTATCTCATTGGTCTGTCTGTAATTGTTTGTTTCTTTGTCTTATACGTAGATTGCAAGCTCTTCTGGACAGTGTAGTGAGGGGGTGTGGTCTCCCTCAGGGATGGACAGCCACCCTGTGTGGGTGGAGCCAGAATCTCCCTATCCATCTCACTGGATGTAAGGGGACGGAAGAAAAAAATATAAAATGGGAGCTCCGGAGCTCAATCTGGGCTGAGCTGTCAGGGAAGAAGAATGTCCCTCCTGTCCCTCAGGATCCTTGACCACTGAGGAGCTGCCTATGGCCTGGGGCCCTGGAGAACTGTTAGAGCTGCCCACTGCTGATGACCAAGAACCTGCAGCCTGGGGTCTCAAGGAACTGCTGTAACTGCCCGTCACCAGTGACCTCAATGTGCTGCCCACTGCTGGTGACCTAGAGGAGCTGCCAGCTGCCTATGACTGGGAAGACATTCTGCTTGGTGCAATCTGAAAGAGCTGCTGTCCATGGGCGACCTGAGGAGTTTCCAGACCTGCCACCCTCCAACCATGTATAAGGGCTGTGTAACCTGCCCCTGGCAAAATACCCCAAAGAGACTGAAGGTGACTCAGTGGATCAGGTACTCCAGGGAGATGGGGAAAGAAATGGCCCATGCGAGCCAGATGACAATCTGGCAGCCTGCAGCTGTATCAGTGAGCAGTGGCTGAAGTCCCCATAGCCAGTGGCAGACAGCTCTGCCACTGATGGGGACCTGGGTTGGGATGCAGTAGAGTCAGGAGGGCCTGCATCCCCCACCCCCCTTCCCAGCCCATTCCTGGGGTAGTTGCCTGATCCCAACCTGTAAGCCCAGCTCAGCCCCATAGAGTGTTTTGTTTGCTCTAACCTGCCTGAAAGCTGAGGGCCATAACTTCCTGACTCACCCTGCATAGGGCTAGAGACTGTTTAACCATCCCACCCTGCCTGAGAGCTGAGCCCTATAGACTTCCAGCTCATCCTGAACCATTTTCTCCTCAATGTTTAGGAATTTTCCAGGTAGAATGGTCCCAGGGAGTATGAGCCATGTCTCTGATGAGCCATTAAGGACATAAATAATACAACCATTGTGTCCTTAATGGCTCGTCAGTTTACTCCCTGGGACCATATCACCTGGCAGATTCCTTAACATTAAGGAGACAATGGTTGTTCACACCCTCCCGTCTAAGACATTTCTCCAGACACAAGTTAAAGTATGGATATAACATCAAATTCCTAACTTCTAATCAAAATAGAATTCCTAGACATAAACTATATAATCATTCCCAGCAAATGACTACCTTTCTATTGATACCAAACATGACATAGTTCCTATGGATTATAGCATTTATGAGATATCCATAGAAAATAATATCATAAATGTTTCCCTAAATCCAGACAGTGTCACACCCTGCCCACATGCCCTGCCCTTTTGGGTGCATGCCAGGCTCCCCCTGTGCCCCCCTGGCAGGGAGGGCATTGGTGTAATCCTGGGGTAGCCCTAAGTCGACTTAGGGCTACCCCAGGGCTACACTGGCTTAATTCGAGTTTAAAAAGTCGAATTAAGCCTGAGGTCGAGTAGAAATGTGGTTTAATAAAGTTGACTTAATTTTCATTAAGTTGACTTTATTTTGCTTAAGTCGACTTAGGCAAGCTGCTTTAAGTCGACTTAAGTAAAGTGTAGTGTAGATGCAGAGCATATTAAGTTGACTTAAACCAAGCTTAAGTCGACTTAATTTACCAGTGTAGACGCAGCCTTAGAGTCCTTAATCATGATTTAAGGAGGTAAATAACTCAGTCATAGGTTAGTGGCCTATTGCTGGATTGGGTGGGTGAGGTTTTGAGGTCTGCATTTTGCAGGAGGTCAGACTAGATGATCGTACTGGTCCCTTCTGACCTTAGAGTCTATGCCGATGTCTACACTTGTTCAAATAAGTCAACTTAGCATGTCTACACTGTAAATTTAAGTCGACTTAAAGTCGACCTTGCCAAATCAATTTAGAGCATCCACACTGGATGCCTAAATCGACTTGTAGGGGTTAGGTGGACCTGGGAGTGGTTCATGGTGGGAAGGGGGGCACCCAAGAGGTGCCCCCCTTCCCCAGGTACCCCTTCAAAAGTGCCAGGGAGCTCAGCATTTTCCCCATTGTACCAAAGTACATGGAGGCTGAGCAGGACAGGGACAAGGGCAAGGTATAGGAGCGGGGTGGGCAGGGCTGTGTCCTGCCCTGTCGGTGGGCACACCAGGCTCTGGCTGTGCCAGGCACCCTGGGAGAGAGGTCAGTGGGGGAGCCCTGGGGACCCTTAAAGTCGACTTAGGGCTAAGCTATGTCTACACTGGCTTAAGTCAACTTAATAAAGTCGACTTAGCCAGCAAGCGAAAGTCAAAGTAAGCAGCAGCTTAAGTTGACTTAAGGAATCTGTAGTGCAGACGCAGAGTAAATTAAGTCGACTTAAGCAGGCATAAGTCGACTTAATTTACAAGTGTAGATGAACCCTGTGAGTCTATGTGGGTATTTTGCCATATTAAATACTGAGTAAAAACTAAGGACCTCTGTGTTTGATCTAGTACTAACAAAAAATTATATTTGTAGAGTGAAATCCTGGCCTCAAATGGGAATTTTTCATTAGGTTCAAAAAAGCCAGGCTTTCTGACCCACAGGCTTTTCATTTGTACATTATAAAAAAGTGATTAATATTACTGCTGCCATCTTATATCTGGGGATACTGAGAAACAGAGAGATTAAGTGATTTACCTTAGGATACACCGAGATTGAGCAACAGAGGTTGCAGTTGAACACAGACATCCCGACTGCCAGACTCCTGTTCTAAGTAGGCCACTCTACTTCAGACTCTTTCATTATTGGAAGGGTATTGCTGAAATTTAACTTCACAGAAGGATTATACCTAGGTTAGGAAGGAAATCCTCTGGAGAGAGGAATTCTGGTTCAAAGGCCTTAACCTAAAGAACATGGAAGGAAAACAAGACCAACAGACAGTGTAAGCATCAGTGGTGACAAACATTACTGTACATTTTGCAAGCTGAGATAAGGGTAATCAAATTTCATGCTTCCTGGCACAAGCTGATGGTTGAAAACAGAAGAAGGGAGGGTATAACATTACACAATCGGCTAGCAATATTATGGAGGTTTTCAATTTCATTTTTTTAGCTGAAGCATTAGGTTCTTGCCAGTACATATTAGATTTGCTGACACTGTGGTCTGATGAAATAGGAAAAATCAGATGATCCGATTCTCAGGGGAAAATCAGGGTAGGACTATTAAAGCCAATGCAGAAACACTCATTTATACCAGCTATGCATCCTGCCCTATATTTTTATTACTAAGACTTACAGTCCTGCAGCAATATCCCTGTTTGGAGGAAAATACTATGAATTTTTTTCACTGTATTTTCTTCTTCTTGTTACACAGGGCTGGGATTTGATCACCAGGGGATCTGCACTGCCATAAACAATACACCTCTGTAGGCTCCAGTGGAGGCACAGGACTATCCATGCAGAGGGTTCTCTGCCATAGCATCAAATCTAGAGCCTCTTACCTCCCCAGGGTCATGGCACTTGCAGCTGTCCCTGATCATGGCCCCCACATCAGTCTTCAGTTGCTCTCCTTGGAATCGCAGCTCTGAATTAGAACACCTTACAAGGACAGAAGGGATGCCAAGGCATGGAGGGACAACCTCTGACATTCTGAAAAATTCTCCATTTCCAGGGATGGGGGCCTGTTGTAGGGAGCAGCAACACATCTCACTTCATCACCTCCCACTCCCTGGCCTACTCCCTTCCCAGATGTGCATCTACAGACATATAAACAGTGACGGTGGAAGAGGGGAAAAAGAAACAGTTCCAGGGAGACAGCTGACTCCTCTTTCAGTGATCGGCCCCTGTATGGTCATTTCCGCATAAAAATCCCAGGAGAATAATCCCCACCCTGAATTCTGAATGTCAGGATTTGGCTGCAAGTTTCTCCCTTATCATGGTGGTTTTGTGGTCTTTGGTCTTCCTCCATTCTTTCTCCCAGTTAGGGTATAAGTTTCTAGGTGATTAGACTACTTTCTTGGGAACTTGTTTGTTTGAGCGCTTGACCTACTTCGTGTCATATAATTAATTTGTCTGAACTTTCAGAAGGGAAGACATAAAAGAGGCGTCCTACCGTTCAGCCACTTATGCTCCTCTGGGAACAATGAAGAAATGGCATTTGCTAAGTAATATGAAAAACTTCAGAGTACTCTTTAGAAGTGTTTTAGAAGAATATAGAAATCAAAACATTTTTTAAAACAACAGAGCTTGGCAAAGGAACAGGAGCTGAAAAGGTAAGAAGTCACCTCACTACATACCCAGGAGCCCAGCATTCCAGGCCAGATCTTCAGCTGTTTTAAAATAGTATAGTTCCCCTGAAATCAGTAAAGCCAATTAACACCACCTAATTTACTCCAGCTGAGAATCTGATGCTAATTTTTGCACTCCGATTGCCATTTCTGATTATTTTAGTGTGCTTCAAATTGTGTGTGCATATTGTCTAAAATCTGAACTGTGAATGATGTAGTCCATACTTTCTGCTGTATGCTAGGAGATTTATTGAAAGGTAGTGCTTTGCATTTCAGTTTTATGGCAGGATTGTTCTTTGACAGGTAAGGATATTCAGTAAGATAGATTTATATAAAAACTGCTAATTGTCACATTCCAGTATTCTTTGTGCTTTTCTACACAGGGAGCTTAGTGTGGGTACTAGGGTGTGAACTTAAAGTACACTTTTGTCCTCATTAATTCCAAGAGTGCACACTCTTGCTCCAGAAAGAGAGTCATAATGATGGGTGGGAGGTTGAGATGCAGGGTCTTTTCAGTAGCCAGCTTGGCGTCCGATACAAAATGAAAACAGCCAGGGAAATACTGACAGAGAAATCTATTGCTCATACTTGGGAGTCTCAGACTTCAGAATTTGTAACTATAGTTACCTGACAACTCACGGGTGTGGGAGTGGAGATGTGGGGAGAATTGTGAGGAGTCTGATGTTTTTTATGGGTACTGGAAATGGAAACGTATTTTGTCTTCTGTGTGTGCCTAGGTATTTTCGTAAAAAAACTATGAATTTTTTGTGTGAAATGCATTGACAATTCTTTTTAAATTAGTGTAACAGAGAGTTTTGTTTTGTTTTTAAAATATTAAACCTCGCATTACATAGTAAACAGAAATAAACCTTTAATTAGGCCAAAAATGCAACAAAAATTCCAAGTGGCACAATGCAATGGAAGGAAGAAAACAACAAAGGATGGGGTATCTAGGTCAGGGGTGAACATATGCCTTTCCTTTGCCTCTTGTTCTTGGGCCTATTGAAGAGTGTGGCTTGAATGTCTAAGGAGTGCTGGGTGTCCCAAAAGAGCTTGGATCACAGGTTCAGCTGTTCTTACTACCCTAAGCTTGGGTCAGTGAAAAGAATGGCTTGTGAGATCATTGCTGTGGGGGCACAACTTGGCAGAGCTCCTGATGTTCCCAAGACCATCTTTTGTCTAGGGGCTGGAGAATGTGACTGAGTCCCAATTTTGGACATTGCATTGCTTGTTTCCCTAACAGCAGCATCTTGGCTCTACATTCCCTCCGGGAATTGCCTCTGCATCTTCCTGTCTTTTTCAACTGTCTTTTGTCACAGCAATACTGTTCCAAGACACCTTGATGTTGTCTTGAATCATTCTTATTTATCCCTCCAGAGAGCTCCATTTCATTTTCCCTCTCCATCTTCAAGAGCAACCTTTACCTTTCTACTGTTTTCATTTTTTTGGGGGGGGGGGGACCCCTCAATAAGGTTCACAAACATTTCCTTCTAGGTTTTCCGTTTTTGCACCCTCAGGTTAGCCAGCTACTCAACCACTGATAAAGGACTTGTCCCAGATGTTCTGTCTGCTGTAGATATTTTGGCTGTGGGAGCAGAGAGAAAGCACAAGCAACTATTGTTCATATTCCGAGAAGCTATGATAGCATTTTGATAGGTATTTCTGACTCTCCTGCCATGAGATCCTTTGCAATCTTGCAGGGGGACCTAGTGGAGTGTGCACGAGGAAGGCTACTGTGATATTTGTCTGTGCATTATATGCTTTTGGGATTTGCCTTTGTGTCTTGGAGGCTGAAGGCAGGGTGGGAATTATGTTCTAAGTTTCAGTACCGTTTTGCTCATACAGTGTTGGAGGGTTTAGTGGGCGCATGTGGTGCTCACATCCCCTTTTGGGCTGTTCCAATGGTCAACTCTGTTATGCTGCAGTGGATGACAAGGAAGCAGAGAATGGCCTTAGTGAAAAAGGCGAAGGGCAGATCAATGAGATATGCTGTGAACTTATTCACCAAGCTGGTCCCCCCAGAAATACTGCAGGAGTGGTGTCTATAGCAGGAGGATTGAGTGTCCAGCTATCTCCCACAATGTCCAGATCAAAACTGAGCATTTCCTCAGTCTTCGATTCTTTGCATCTCCCCCTGTAGATATGATAAAAGTGCCAAAAAACCACATAGGATTCTGTCCTGATTTTCTGAGGCACTCAGTGGTCCCAGTCTTTCTGTATGTAAGCCTGTGAAAATTCAGTAGGGGCCTTGATCTCCCTAAGGTAAGCTTTTTTCCTATAAGAATGAGTGTTACAGAGCAGCTATACTTTCACAGGAAGCTGTAGTCTTCATACCTTTATGGGCATACAATGTTCTACCTCATGTTAACTGAGACTACTAGCCAGACATCTTTTCCCATAACCACTGTCTCCATACACGACTGAATTGTACATAAAGAAATATTTTCATTGTCTGAATCTGCTGTGGGAGGGGTGAGGTGGGATACAGGCTGCAGCTGGCAAACAGAATTGGTGGGCCTAGAGGAGATTTCGTTGGGCAGGGGAGAGGGAAGGAAAAAAGATGGGCAGATGACCTCTGCAGTGGTGTGGGCTTCAAAATGATTGACATTTGGGTCTTTAGCATGAGACTGGGGCTGATTGCCCAGTGGAACAGCCACCATATTTTAAGTGAGTTTTGGGGCAGCTGAATGGCCAGCGGAATATGGGAGATGGAGAATCTAAAAGGCTTGTAGCTCACATCAGCTTAAAATTGCTGCTCCCATGCGACACCCAGAACAGAAGCTACCATGAAATCATCATAATAAATGGAAAGATACATATTTACCTGCTGAGGTTCTGTTATGTTAATGGGCCCACAAAGTGTTAAAGATTTTCACACAGTCCTGTCACTCTTGAACATTGAGCCATTTAAATGGGTGTTTGGTATAGAGAGAACTCAGTCTGCTTATAACATAGCAAACACACCATTAATAATCTTTTTAACCCTTGCATTAAAGACACAAGAAAAGGAACAGGATAAAAAGGTTAAAGCATTTGAAATGTAAAGTATTAAGCAAAGCTTTCTTTTTAACAACATCGTTTGTTCCCTTTCTCTTTACCTCGGGACCTCCCCTCCCTCCATCCTCCCCATAATCCGTAATCAGATTGTTTCTTAAATGATATTAAATATGTCAATCACTGTCATTTTGTGGGGGGAAAAGAGATCAGGATCAGGACAATGAAAGCCCACTGGCATTACAGTAGATCCTGGTGTTCTAAGACATGGTGGGAGTTGCAGCTATGCTGTTTAAGTGTGCTCCTTTCCTGTTCATTTGTCTCCCAGACAGCAGCAGCTTTTTCCTTCTGTCCATTAATTTTCCCCAACTCAGCCCCAAAATCTCTTTCTGAGGAGCTCAAAGGGAGGGGGAATAACGATCCTCTCATTATTTCATTCACCACAGAGGCCGAATTGCTGACACATAAATTCTGGTTCGTTGATTTCCAGTCCCACACTTCTCTTGTTTACCCGGCATGATCTTAACCCAGTCCTTGGGTTAGATCAGGCCATTTTGTTCATCCTAATACAGTCTGTCTGCTCACTTCTGCACCTTTTCCCATCAACATCCGTTGTTATAAGTACTATGACATTTTATGAACTTTCCCTCACTTTTCACAGCTGAGCTCTGAACTGGGATATATTTGTAGGACATATTCTTAGAACCATTCCCTGAAGAGATCTGCCTCCTCAATCTCTGCCTAGCTTTATAGCTGGAAATTGGGCTCAGTTGCAGCATGGCAGGAATCCATCTCATCAACTTCCTGGCTATTATCAGGCTCCTGAATCCCCCCCAAAATTCCTGTCATTCTGGGGACAGTTCTTCACTGCCATCCTTATGCCCATCTTCTGGTGAGTCTTGATGGTCATCCTTGAAAGGGGAGAGACAATGGAAGAAGGGGGTAGAAAGTGAGCAGCAGGTATCATAATCTTCTTAGGGTGGGTGGCAGTGTCATTGTGCACAATTCTAGCCAGCTTCTCAAGAAGTGGACAGATGACATCTCCATTTCCATTTTTCCTGTATGTAGTGTTGATTTTTCCTGGCATTCCTAGTTTGACCATAATATTTTTTGTTCCTAAACGGGCATTAGTTGCCATCCCAGTTGTTGCCACTTGCACTTGTCTGCTTTGCAATGTCCAAAAATTATCTTTATTCTGGGGCTCACCGCAAGAACTTCTGCACCAATGTTTATCCCAAAATGGTGAGGAGATACAGGGTCTCCTCTCTTCTCCAAGTTGTGGAGAGCAGGGACAGGCCGGGATTGCTCTGATACTGGTCTCTGGGAAGTTGAAGGCTTGGTCAGACAAATGCTATGACCTCTCCTCCGTCTAGCCCCCTCTCCCAATATGAGAATAGCTGCCATTCACTGATACAGCCAGGACGCATAACAAAAGTTAGCATGGCAACAGGTCACAGGACAGGCCGGCACAAAAATGGAGTTAAGGGGATTGTTAGTTGAATATGTATATATCTAGGAATTGAGTATTATCATGTATGGGCTTGTGGGGCAGGGATTGCCAGTTTGTAGATATCGCTCATGAATAAATGGATTATATGATCACTAGTTCGGGGCTTACTTCATCATGGGGCGGAGGAAAATGAGTGGTTTTTAACCTGGCTTGGCGGTCGGCTCAATAAACACTCCTTACTATTCCACTTGACGTGGATCTTTTCTCTCTTTCGAATCAGCAAAACAAGTGATTGCTTGAGATATCTTGTAAAACTTCTAAAGTAATACTGCATCAATGCTGATCTATTCGGATAAAGGATCAAATAGGCAATTTCTGGGCTCAGACTAGGTTTTAAATGAGGGAGGCTGAGGATGTAAGAGACATTCCAAAACCTGAGCCATTCCTTATAGGTGACAAATCTGAAGAACAGCCCCCACGTCAGGTGTCATTAGAGGAAGTCTGGGAATAAACTGATAAATTAAATAGTAATAAATCATCAGGACCACATGGCATCCACCCAAGATTTCTGAAGGACCTTGAATGGTCAGTTTCATTACTACTAATTATGGTATGTAATCTATGATTTAAATTAGCTTCTGTACCAGATGACTTCCTTTCAGCACAGGGGAAGAGACTAAATGACCTTCTGAGAGCAACTTCCAGTCCTACGCGTCTATGGTTCTATAATAATATCTTCCTTTCAGCTGTGTGAGTTGTAGGTGCTTAAAAGTGACATTTATTATATGAATTGATGGCAAGCGTAGCGAAAGAATATACTGATAAAATGTGAGAAATTTGACTGAGATATTTTCAGGATTAAAATACAAATAAAGAAATTAGGTCTAAAAGTCTTTCTTACACAAGTAATCCTTCAAGACACAAGCAGTCCCAGTGCAAATTAATGCACTACTTATGTGATTAACATGAATAACATTATTCAGGTGAGAGAGACTTTCTGAAACGGGCCCTCTATAACCAGCATTCTTATCACTTTTGGCGAAGATGAAGTACAAAATTATATGCCTACATCCTTGTTTAATGATCTAAAAAAGAAATAATCATATTTTTTCTCCAAAAGGTTCAGCACTCAACATTTATTTATACTAATGTAAAGCCAGAGAGAAGTGGGTGTGCAACTTTACTAATCTGAATCTGTGATGATTTATTATATATCAGTTTTGCACAGATGTAAATGCATATACGCTCATATTAGGGAAAGAGAATTGAACCAACGGATGTTATGAACTTAATATCCTAACTTTAGGATACTGTTAGATAAAACAGCTTATCCTCCAAGTTTTATTGTATTTTTTTCATATTTATTAGCTGCTGTGGATTATTGTTCTATTTAGTTGCCACAAAATTCACTTTTGTATTATATTAATATTGTATATGTCAGAGTACAAAGTTCCTGAATAAAAGAAACCTTGACTCTTTTTTGTTAGTAGTATTTATCGTAGAATGTTAAACGTAATCAAAACATCCTGTGTTTACGAATGTATGAGATTTCCAAGAAATGAAAGCTTAACCCACCAGTGAAATCTAGAAGTTTTTTTTTTTTTTTTTAACTGCAATACAGCATACTACATGGTAATTTGGGAAGCAGAAAATCACTAAGATGAATTATAATATTTAACTGGGGACACATTTGAGTGTATGTTCAGAAGGAAATGGCGGAAACAAACATGAAATTCTTAAGAAAGCAGATTCAGAGGAATGCAGATTTTTTTAAAACAGGGAATTGAGGGTAACTATTGTCCAAAACACCAGTGTAAAAAGGGGGGTGGGGGAGGAGGAAGAGCAAATTATTTAAAATATAAATGAGGATGATAGATTTTACTGCAATCAAAACAGAGATTTTAAGTGTCAAATTGTGATTAGAAGCCAACGTACTACAGAATTTTTAAAAATGGAAAAGAACAAAAAAAGAATCTTTGAAAGGCTGTTTTAAAGGCTAGGCAGGGTGGAAAATTGGAATAGTGGACAATACATTATATGTTTAAAAAGCTGAGATGTAATTAAAAGTCAAAATGATGAATGAGTATCAAATAACACTATGTCTCATTTGAACAGTATTTTTTTGTGATTAAGTGCAAATAATATATCAATCTTTAGGGTGAAAAATCCATCTTTTTTCAGAATCATCATTTGGAATAACATACAAATTACTAAAAGTGAAAAGGAGATAAAGTAATTATTAGATTTGATTCTCCATTGCCCTGCTCTGTAACGTAATGGCACTGCAAAACGGGTGCAAAATGCTGCCATTCTGATCCACCAATGTTTTACACCCCATTGCACAGGTATAAATGACTGTTCAAGGTGCAGAACAATGGAGAATCAGAACTATCAGTTTTAAAAATGAATTAGAAATCATGGCCCAGATTATCCCCTCCACATGCCCCAAATGAGAAACTCACTTAAGGGATGAGAAACATGAGGTTCTAGTTACAGGTCTACCACTACATCATTTGATTAGGAGGAGGGGTTTGCTTCCTCCTGGAATTCAAGTAAGAGCCATTCCTCACAAGAGTCCATGATGGATGGATCTCTGTGCTCACAAAGAGGCATGCTGAGGCTCTGAACAGGGTAAGGGGTTGCCCTCATGGAACTTTCTGTTCATAGAGTCTAAGGCCAGAAAGAAACATTTTGATCATCTAGTTTGACCTCCTGTGTAACACAGGCGACAGAACTTTCCCCAAAATAATTACTAGAGCAGAGATTTTTGAAAACCTTCCAATTTTGATTTAAAAAATTGTCAGTGATGGAGAATTCACCATGACCCTTGGTAAATTGTTCCCATGGTGCTCTCATTATTAGAATTATACACCTTATTTCCAATCTGAATTTTTCTAGCTTCAACTTCCAGCCCTTGGATCATGTTCTATCTTTCCCTGCTGGATGGTAGAGCCCATTATTAAATATTTGTTCAGATACTTATAGACCGTAAGGAGGTCACCTCTTAACCTTCTTTCTCTTAGACTGAGCTCCTTTAATCTATCACTGTAAAGCAGGTTTTATAATCCTTTAATCATTTTAATGACTCTTCCCTGAACCCCCTCCAATTTATCACCATGCTTCTTGTATTATGAGCACAAGAACTAGACATGGTACTCAAGCAGTGATCACACCAGAGCGATATATATAGGGGAAATAATCTCTTTATTTCTACTTGAGATTTCCCTGTTTATGCAACCAAGGATCATGTTGGCCTTTCTGGGCACAGAATTATACTGGGAACCCATGTTTACCTGCCATATTCCCCAAATCTTTTTCAGAGTCATTGCTTTCCAGGACTGAATCCTTCATCCTGTAAGAATGACCTACATTTTTTGTTCATGTATCTGTTTCCTTGCACCCCGTCTATTAAATGATCCAGATCTCCCTGAATAAGTGAACTGTCAAACTTTATTTACTACTCCCCCAATTTTTGGGTGGTTATTTACTGCTCCCCCAATTTTTGTGTCACCTGAAAGTGATGATTTTATGTTTTCTTCTAGGTCAGTTATAAAAATATTAAATAGCCTAGGATCAAGAACCAATCTCGGTGGGACCCCAATAGAAAAAAACTACTCACTCGTGATTTCCTGTTTACAATTACATGTTGAGACCTGTTTCTTAACCTGTTTTGAATCAATTTAATCTATAAATGCAGGGTCAGAAACAAAGTCTCTGGCTTCTAAAAGCTGCAGATAACCAGAAATCTTAACAGAACTTGAAAGAGCTGCAAGAACCCAGCACTCACCATGTAGAGGTCCCATCCATCTGTCTCCATATTTATTTGTGTTATCTGTTTACCTCCTTCTCGGTCAGTCCTTGCACAGTGTTTATAAAGTGCCTACTACTGTACTGTAAAAACACTGGGAGTTCCCTCCAGGAGACAGTCCATTCAGTTCTCCATTCTGATCTAATCATGATCTGGGGACCTGCGTTTGAGTCTTATTTTGGTGCTCCATTCTGCTATTAGATAAAATATAGCGCCTACTATTCTGCATAACTTTGCTTAGAAAATAGGGAGATTCTGAGTCAAATATCGCTTGCAGCCCATATGAGTTTAGTAGAGTTACTTTGTGTCCGAGTCTGCCACTTATATTCCCTTTGGGCTTGATTGTCACACTTAGAGCCATTATTGAGCTGTTCAGCTATGCAAAGGAATAAGAGGGAGGAAAACCTCTATCACTCCCCCTATATGGTCCTCCACTGACTGAGTCTTAGGCCACAAAATGTAGGGGAGATGAACAGGGTTATTTGCTTAGTACTTTGCAAGCAAATAGATGAGGAAGGGAAAAGAGATGGACAGAGACCACTGTGTACTCCTTCCACTCCTTAGTCATCAACCAAAATAGCTCGCAATGTGGACAGTGAGAGAATATGATGTTTCATTAAAAAAACTGGGGGGGGGGAGTAATTATGGCTATGTTCTGCCACTTCCTCAGGACAGATCATAAAAGGGTGGTATCTTCAATTATTGTGGGCCTTTTAAAAATAAAATTAGATGTGATATTTCATCAGTCTGTAATTTTTAAACTAGTTTTATAATAATTGTAAGGGTTTTTCATTTTTTTCTCCTTAAATGTAAATCTTTTGAATGTTCTAGACAATTTACTTTGCTTTTTTGTTTCATATTATATTGGGTTATTATTTATTAGCTTTTCCCCTGAAGAGAATTGCATATTTTTTTAGTCTTCTCTGATCAAATGTTTTCCTTTCTGTAGCAACATTCACTCTTAATCACTACATGCAGAAGGCATTTGATGGTGCATTCTGGGCAGAGATCCAGGAATCAAGAAAATAATAGAAAACTTCTGTTAGTTCAGCTAGTGCTAGAGAGAACTTTTATAATGGATAAGCAGTAGTCAATGTATTCAAACGAGTGTTTTATTTTGTCAAACTTTTATAAACTTGGGAGATATTTCTTTTCTACTATCCTGCTAAAAATAATGCTTCATTCATTTATTCAAGATAATGAGCACTAAATTTGAATAGGAATAAGATGAAAATGCTTTATTTTTGACATGGTGCCATCAAGATCAGATTAATTGTACTCGGGGCCCTGGGCTCCCACTCCACTGTGGAACCGTCCCACCTGCCTTGGGCCCCACCAACCCCCACCATGTGGACCCCACTCCCGAGCATGATGGTCAGCAGGTGGGCTGTTGCTGTGAGATGGGGTGAGGCTGGGGCCAGAGGGCCCTCCTATGCATTGCCCCAGCCCTGGTCCTGCCAGTCTGCCCGAGGGGTGGGAGCAGCTGGCATGCAGTGTGACCTCTGGTGCAATCCCCCAGGGCCCTGGAAGGCTGTACCACATGCCAGCCGGTCCAACCCCGGGTGGAAAGAACAGGTGCTGCCCTGTCCCCCAGGGGTGGACCAGCCAGCACAAGAATAGGGTGAGAGCATGGAGTCCGGTCTCTGGCCCCAGGGTCCCACCCCGCAAAGCTGGCAGAGCAGGGGCCCTCCCAGTGCTTCCCCAAGCCCTGCCGGCACTGAGCAGGGTGGCGGGGCGGGGATTGGATCAAGTAGGAGCCCAAGTTCCCCAGCCCCTATAGTCCCCGCATTATCCAGCCCTCAGTATCATAATGCATAATCACAGAGAAGGCCATGGATTCAAGTTTCAAATATCAAGTTCCAAAGGGGTAGCTGTGTTAGTCTAGTTCAGCAAAACAAACAAGGCATTTTTAAAGACTAACAAATGTATTTATCGCATGAGCTTTCGTGGGAGAAAAGTTTCCAATATGTGTCAGAAAGGGTTTACTGTGCAAGAAACTATGTAACACAGTGCTTATCTCCAGTCTCTTATTGCAGCAGCTGATTTAAAAAGTGATGCGTGGCTTAAGAAAAGCAAGTCTGTGATTAAAAGGGGTTAGGACTCGGGCTACATGCATCTGCAGCTGGAATACGAGGTGAACTAGAACATCTGGGTGGAAGCAAGAAACTTCTTGCTTTAAAGCATGAACCTTCATAGTTTAAGCTAAAGGCCTCATGGCTAAAGCCAGGAGCTGAGAAACAGGCTCATATCCTCTGTAGGTCAGGCACAGTGTATGGAGGGGGCACTAATACCCTTTAAATGAAGCAGGTCCAGCTCCAATTAATAGGCTGTGGCACCACCTATAGCTACAAAGGGCCAATCATACACAAGAAAAAGGAAGTTCAAGTCACTGTGCTTTAGGAGGTTTCCAGAATCCCTGGTAAGGTGAGGTGGTGGAAACCTGCTGGAGGAAAAGAGTGTCCAAGGAGAAAGCCTTGAGGCTGGAGGAAAAGAGTGTCCAGGGAGAAAGCCTTGAGACATGGTACTCAGCTAAAAGACAAAGATAGCATCCTGCAGTAGTCCTCCTGGTGGTGGTGAGCGGGAGATAAAAGGGAAAGTGCCTGGGGAGCTGTAACTCGGGGAAGATTTACGAAGTGTTTTTCTGACTTTTTGGCCTGTGCTTTGTGGCAGTGGGTCATTTTTATGCTGGAGTCAAGCCACCCCCATGACACCCCTCTATAACAGTGGTTTTCCAGCTTAGGGTCAGGACTCAGTATGGGGTCACAGGTACTGAGTTACGGCGCCCCCTGCTGCCACCTCCAAACACTGGAATACATTGCTCAAAGATTATTGTAGAAAGACAACAGAGTCCTGTGGCACTTTTAAAGACTAACAGATTTATTAATCGCATGAGCTTTCGTGGGAGAATAGACTAACACGGCTACCCCTTTGGAATTGCTCAAAGATGTAATTGTTGGGTCCCAGGCATAAATGATTTTTTTCTACTGGGTCCTGAGGAAAAAAGTTTGAAAACCACTGCTCTATAGGCTACCTAGAGTTTGGGTCCAGAGGCATAGGGCTAAGCTTTAGCTTTTCCCAGATGATGAGATTTACATGCATACCATTCAAATCTGACCTTTGACACATGAACCTGGAGAATAAGAGTCTGTTGTGAGGAAGGATGATCTTATAGTTAAACAATAGATTAGGATCCAGGCAATCTGAACAATACTATAGGCATGTCAATGAGACCCACAGATCCACAAAGAGGCCCCATTACCACCTCCACAACCTCTTGGCTGCTGCTAATCATTTAGGTACCTAAACTCACTCAGTCCCTTAGAAAAAGTTCTCTAAGCACCTAATATTCTGCCTCTGAGCCTGTATGTTGCTGCTTCACTCTAGGTGTCCAAATTCCTACCTCGTGCCTAAGTCCCAGAGTGAGTCACAACCTGGGGGAAGAAAAGCATCAGATTTCTTGTCTCTTCCAAGGTCTGATCTGGTTGGTGTGCTCTGAGAGCGCAATAGCATACTGAGTCCCATTCAAAATCTATCTTGGAGGAGAAGGTGGTTTTATCATTTAGATTTAAGTTAGATAGGGCTAGAGTACTTGACTTTAGCAAGGCTTTTGATACGGTTTCCCACAGCATTCTCGTCGGCAAGTTAAGGAAGTATAGGTTGGACGAGTGGACCGTAAGGTGGATCAAAAACTGGTTAGATCAACGGGCTCAGCGGGTAGGAATCAATGGCTCGATGTCTGGTTGGCAACCGGTAACGAGTGGAGTGCCCCAGGGGTCGGTCCTGGGGCCGGTTCTATTCAACATCTTCATTAATGATCTTGATGATGGAATAGACTCCGTGCTTAGAAAGTTTGCGGATGACACCAAGTTGGGGGGAATGGTAGATACTCTGGAGGGCAGGGATAGGATCCAGAGAGACTTGGACAAATTGGAACACTGGGCTGAAAGAAACCTCATGAGGTTCAACAAAGACAAGTGCAAAGTCCTGCACTTAGGACGGAAAAATCCCATGCACTGCTACAGGCTGGGGACCGATCAGCTAAGTAGCGGCGCTGTAGAAAAGGACCTGGGAGTTATGGTGGACGGGAAGATGAATATGAGCCAACAGTGTGCCCTTGTTGCCAAAAAGGCCAATGGCATATTAGGCTGCATCAGTAGGAGTATTGCCAGCAGATCAAGGGATGTGATAATTCCCCTCTATTCGACACTGGTCAGGCCGCATCTGGAGTACTGTGTCCAGTTTTGGGCTCCCCACTTCAGAAAGGATGTGGACAAATTAGAAAGAGTCCAGTGGAGGGCAACAAAAATGATTAGGGGGCTGGGGCACATGACTTATGAGGAGAGACTGAAGGAACTAGGCTTATTTAGTCTACAGAAGAGAAGACTGAGGGGAGATTTGATAGCAACCTTCAACTACTTGAAGGGTTGCTCCAAAGAGGAGGGAGCTAGGCTGTTCTCGAGGGTAACAGAGGACAGAACAAGGAGCAATGGTTTCAAATTACAGCTGGGGAGGTCAAGGTTGGATATTAGGAAAAACTTTCTCACTAGGAGGGTGGTGAAGCATTGGAATGGGCTATCTAGGGAGGTGGTAGAATCTTCATCTTTGGAGATTTTTAAGGCTCGGTTAGACAAAACCCTGGCTGGGATAATTTAGGGGGAGTGGTTCTGCTTTTTAGCAGGGGGTTGGACTAGATGACCTCGTGAGGTCCCTTCCAACCCTATTATTCTATGATTCTATGATTCTACTCATCTGGGTGGTGGGAGAGGTTGAGGTTAAATTCCCCCCTTCTGGCTAAGAAGGAGTGGGGATTACAACAGGGCTCTTGCACCTCTCAGCAGAGTCTTCTGAATGCTGAGCTAGTCTCTCCTGTTGGAGCTGTTCTGCTGTGGATAAATAATTAAATAGTCACTAGAGACAGACCCAGGTGTGTGCTGTAACAAGGGGACTATAGTTATTTTCTCTTTCTGGCCCACTCCTTTTTTAATTATCCACCGTGGAACAGCCACAACAGAAGAAAGTGAGAGAGCCCCATGTCAACATATTCCATAGGTCAGTGGATAGCACAGAAGTGGAAAGACCCTATCTACACCATGTCTCTTCTTTAGACAAAAGGTGGGATTGAACCTTGGTCTTCTACATCCCAGGTAAATGGTCTCATCACCGGGCTAAAAGTTATAAGGTGGGCAGTGACCCCCAACCATACCTCTGCTGGGGGAAATTTTGTGTGGAGTTAGGTAGTTGACTAAGCCATCTGACTTCAAGATAGAGCTTCGCTTCTGTGGATCACAAACAGAGCTAGAAATTTCCCTGCAGCCCAAAACTAGATGTTTTATCTTAGGATGCCCTCCACTTACTGGCATCTCCCATTGGCTAGTTTATGTAGCTCCCTGTTTAGTATGATGGGTTTTGTGGATCATAGTCCGTGACACCTATCTCTCACCATCCATTATAGGGAGCCTAGGCTATGTGGAATAAGTGTTGCTCCCATTATTTCTAGCTGCCTAAATTTAGTCATTACAACACTAAACTAAATCCCTAATCCCAGGCCCGATTATTTGTGTGCTTTAGTTTCCCATCTGTAAAACAGAGATGCCAAGGCTTCCCTACATCACAGGGGTGTTTTAAGGCTCAGTCAGATGCTTGTGAGGTGCTCACAGTGTCTGCGTATACGAGTCATATAAGTAGAGAAAGAGAGATGAAGGCTTCATTCCCTAATATAGCCATTCCATTAAAGTGTGAATACATTAGTTTAGTATGCATAATCCAGCACAAAAAAGAGAAAAGCAACCTCTCTGAGGATTTACTGTAATTAAGCAGCAAGCTAATCACTGGTGAACCTTTAACATCTGTGCATTTTTGGATGGGAGAAGAGGGTGGGTTGCTATAGTCAGCCACAAACCCTGAAACACCCCAAAAGATATAAGCATATTCTAGAAATGCAAAGCTGCTTGGAAGAGTATACCATAACCCTGCCTTTCCTAAAGGAACAGTATAAAAAGTTATGACTCCACAAGGGGGCCATCAAAAATTAAGTTGCATTGCATTCTGTGTTCTAAAGCCATTTCAGAATGAAATCATAAAACATGACAGGAAGTGTATTCCAGGTGGTTATTGCAAGCCACTCTGCAATGTTCATAGATTTGCAAACCCACAGTATAATAATCCATAACCATACAGATATGTACACACAGCCTTTTGTGGCCTAATGTAATTATCAAATACTCGGGGCACTTAGCTTAGTGGACATCTATAACCCTTAAAATAAATAATGTATGCAGGGGAAGGGGGATGTGTTTGTCAGTCTTAATGAAATGTTAATTAACATGACTGCATGATTAGGCCCTCAAAATCAGAAAAGTTAGGGTGGGTGAAGACAGTGGTGTAGTGTGATAGGAATCCATATCCATATCTAGCCTAGTACCACACTCTCCATTATCTCAAATAAGGGTTGTCAGATCCATTGGGGTTTTTAAACCTGTCCAAAGCGGTTTTGCAAAGCCAAATCCTCTCCCTCTGAAAGTCATAGGGAATTAGATGCCTTAGTGTCATATGTGCCTGTGAAACTCACCCTCTAGATAGATCTTCATCTGAAGAATACGTTTCTGAATTGCAATTTCCGTGTCTGATTTTGAGTCTCTCTTTCTGAAGGCTTTTCTACTGCCACTGTCATTACAGTATCTGACTACCTTTTATGCAAAACAAACTGGCAATAGCAATGTTCCTGGCGGAGTTCATGATGTCTTTGGCCCTTTTTTTCCCCCCATTTGAGGTCATAGAAAACTCTGCTCTAGCTCAGCATTTCCCAACCAGTGTGCCACAGCACATAAGTGTGCTGTCAGGCCTGAGCTGGTGTGCCACGGAATTTTTTGAAAATCTTCTCAGAGTTCTGAATTGGCTCATGAATATTCATGAGTTTATTTGGAGACTATATATTAAAATAATTTGCAAAACCATTAATGGATCAGGTTCCGGCTACATTTGAGACCAGAGGTGACATCTTGCTCTGAACTGCCAAATCAACTCAACTCCTCTGGGATGAAGCAGATTGCAAAACCTAGAAGGAAGCATGGGAAAGAAGTATATATATTAAAGGAAGGGAGAGTATAAAAGAGTTGCTTTGTTTCTTAGAGGAGATAAGAATGTGATTTCATCTTTCTCTGGGATCCTCTCAACATCCCAGAGGAGTTGAGCTGTTTGGCATTTCACAGCAAAATGTCACCTCTGGTCTCAAATGTAGCCAGAACCTGATCCATTTATAGTTTTGTAAGCAAAGAATAAGACCATAAGCATCAATAGAAGGTCCAGAGCACAGATTTAATGTGCGCATATTGACCTTTAACCTGGACCGTTGGTCAACAATCATGTTTGTTCAGTATTTAGCATGTTGACGTTAAGGGCCTGACCCTCCTTCCACTGATGTCAGGGTCAAGATTCCCATTAACTTCAGTGGGAGCAGTACCTTAGTGAATAATAGTCATATTCCTTAAAGGGAATATATAGGAAATTATCAAACAATATCTCACGTGCTATTTCCAACAACGTCTGCATGGATATAACTTCTTGTCTCACCTAAGAGGTTGATTTGAGATAATGTGGCTTTTTTGTAAAGCAATTAAAAGCAAGATGTCAGGTACTTAAAATATTGTGCTGTGAAAAAACTTAGTTGTAGTGTCATTAATTCAAAATGAAACATAAGCAAAGCTATATGTTTAAATCTTATTAACTTATCAGACTCCTAGTAACATTCCAGCCTTTTACTGACATTTTAGAAGCCATCTGAATATCAATAAAATGCTAGCTAATCTGTGCTAATTGACATTTTATAAGTGAGCTGATCAGTAACTTGAAGTTACTTTGAAATATCTCAATTAAAGTCTAAACATCTCTTTCAAGTAGACTCTGTTGAAGATATTACAAAGAACATAATTAATATGTAATTGCTTACGTAAGGATCTTTTTCTAATTAGCAGAGCAAGCAGATACAGATCTTGCAATTCTCTTACAATTCAATAGGTGTTCTTCAAGCAATCAGTTTGTGTTAAAGTAACATTGCAATTGCTATTCTTTCTTGTTTTGAAATTCGGTGCGTGGATTTAATGCTCTTGAAAATAAGGGCCTAACGGAATTGTCTAGGGCCATTCATAATGAATGTGGGTGAGATCATAGAATCTGGATCATTTGGAGTTTTGTCTATACACCTCTAATCTTACTAGTAATAATACACTTGTACTTTCATCTACATAGAAATTGCTGTTCTGGATCCAATCCACAGCCCGCCTTGTCCGATGTGTCTCCAACAATGGCCAGTACCAGTTTCATCAGAGAAATCCTTTCAGTAGGCAGATGTGTGATAATCTCCCCTCCCCCCGCCCCACCCCACCCCACAAAAACCCCTCATCTCACTCCTTGACACTGCATTAGAAAATGGAAGTGGGCAGGGCCACAGACTTGTGTCATATGTTGAAAGCAAGAAAGTAGAAAAACTAGTGGATTACGAATAAATTGCAACTGTGTTCATATTTGTGGCAGGGATGGGACAGAAAGTAGTCTCATTTCCAAGTCACAGTGCTGGAACATAACATGCAAGGTGCAGCTTTTTGTTCAGCAACAGCACCTATAGGAGGAGTCCCATGGGGCCAAATTTTCCCACCCGGTGCTTTAGGCACCTGAATACATATTTAGACACATTGGGTGCATGTACATTTGTAAATTAAGTCAACTTAACCCTGTTTAAGTCAACTTAATTTACTCTGCGTCTACACTACAATTTCCTTAAGTCGACTTTAAGCAGCAACTTAAGTTGACTTAAGGAAATTTTAAGTCAACTTTATTAAACTTACTTTAAAGTCGACTTTACTGGCTAAATTGACTTTATTAAGTTGAGTTAGCCAGTGTAGATACGGATTAGCCCTAAGTCGACTTTAACTTAAATTAAAGGGGCCCCAGCGGTCCCCCACTGACCTCCCTGCCAGAGTGGCTGGCACAGCCAGAGCCTGGCGTGCCCACCCACAGGGCAGGACACAGCCCTGCCCACCCAGCTCCTAGCCCTGCCACTGTCTCTGTCCTGCTCAGCCCCCATTGTACCCTGATACAATGGGGCAAATGCTGAGCCCCCTGGCACTTTGAAAGGGGTGCCTCTCCGCCACCATGGACCACTTCCAGGTCCACCTAGACCCTACAAGTTGACTTAGGCATCCAGTGTGGATGCTCTAAGTCGATTTGGCATGGTCCACTTTAAGTCAACCTAATTTTATAGTGTAGACATGCTAAATCAACTTAACAAAGTCGACTTAGCAAAGTTGACTTATTTGGCCAAGTGTAGACATAGCCGTAGTTTTTCAAAGCTGCTGAGCATCAACCAATGCTATTAGAAGTCAGTAGGACTGGTGGCTGTTCAAATTCAAATGCCTAAAATGATGACCCTTATGATGGGGCTTCAAGTGAGAGTAAGATGAAGTAAGAACCCTCACTACATCACAATATTTTTATGAGGTTCTCCTGTTTTGGCTTGTGGTTTAACCACCAACCATTATGAATGAACATGTAATTAGTAGAATCACAGTATATGACCAATATTATAAATTTGGGGAATTATGGATCAAAGGTGATTTTTCATTCCTTAGACCTGTGTAGTAAGTGAGGGCAGCTATCTATTCCAAAGCAGGGCAAACTGAGAGAGACTTTGAAGACTCCAGCCTATCAGTGAAAGCATAGAGTCGTGGCAAGGAAATAAATTATAAAGTAGACAGTAACACACAGTAATTCATGACTCTCCCTTCGTTAATGCTGTTGCAATGAATCTACTGACTCTTTGTACATAGAGTATACAATTCAGATTTACATATGTAAATTAAGCATGTAAAACTCTACATTTATCCTTTTTAGGTTGTGAAATGTTATGACTCGGATGTGACAAATAAGCTATTCATAGTTAATGGTGGCTATCCATTTTACTCACATCTCAGCACCCCATAAATATCTGTATACTTTTTTATATATTTCATGACTGCTGTGGATCCAAGTAAATAGGTTTTAAATATTTTAATTTTTTTTGTGAATAAGGTAGCTGTGGAGGCCAGTCCTGCTTTCATAAGCATTGATGGACAAAAAGAAAGAAAGAAAGAAAGAAAGAAAGAAAGAAAGAAAGAAAGAAAACTTTCATGGAACAATGTGACAGGGCAGCCTGACTTATAAGGACAGTACACCTAATGGTTGGTCCACCCTTGCCACTTTGCATAGGCTCTTGAAGAGGTGAAAGGTCCAATTACAGATACAAAGGCCTGGCAGATACTGGGGAGAGGAAGCAGTTCTGGGAGTAAGATGTGTCCAGGAAGAAATCCTTTTATTCTTTCTTTAACGTCTTGGGGCAGGCTCTTATGAAGAGTGTGAGACAAGTTCCCCTCTCACCCAACCAACTGGAGATGAGATGGGAGCCGGGACCAGCATAAATATGCTACCTCCTCATAGGAGGGCAGATATGAGAAGGAGAAGGCTGCCACATCCCCTGAGTGGGAGTTCTAAATGAGGCCAGCAGATGAAGAATTTGGCTAAAAAACCTAAAACAGTGGGCTGAACTGCAACCCAGCTCCATGAAGAGACCTGGGAATTCCTGATGTAGAGAGGGATGATAATTGCATGAATTACCCAGCTCCAGGAAGAGGCCTGCCTCTCCTGTCATAAGAAAAGACAAAGATTGAGAAGATAACTCTGGGGGGACTGATAACAGAGCTTGGAGGCTAGGCTTCAGAGGATTCCTGAAAGCCAAAAGTAGATTTTGTTTATCTAGGATTTTTTGTTATGGACCTTTTGTATGAGGTTTTATAATAAAACAATCCCACAGAGAGTATTATGGAGTCATGGGGGTCTGAAGTAGAGTTTTTGGCTTCCTGAGAAGGGAAACTGAGGTAGGGAGTACCTGCAGCACACTAACTCAGGAGGGGGTGTTACAGAGTAAGCACACCCCATTGCAGAGAACACCTGGGCCATCCATTTTTTTTTCTGGGGATTTTTTATTTTGATCAGGTTCATCTATCTTTGCAGCTAACACAGAAAGAAGAAATGGACTTCAGTATGGATGTAATAGAGTCATCTAAACTGGAAGGCACCTCTAGTGGGGTCCACAATCCATCACCGGTGGGGGCACAGATTCAGAGCTGAGTTTGTTAGTTCTAAGAAAGTATGTTTAAGTGATTAGAGTGCTAGCCTCAGATTTGGGAGACCAGCCTTCAACTCCTTGCTTTGCCATAGATTTTCTCTGGGTTGGACAAGTCATGTGGTGCTGGCTAGATTAGGGAGACCATTTATGTTACTGTTAATATCAGTATGTCAAGATTACAATAATTGATATGAGTTCAGCCTTGCGAGGTACCATTAAAGAAGTTATAATTTGATAATGGTTAGTTGTTCTCCATGTCCACTGAGGGAAGGACACGAAGTAATGGGCTTAAGCTACAGCAAGGGCGGTTTAAATGGTCTCCAACCTGTAGATGGTGATCTACTTGTGAACAGCATTTGCAGTTAAAACTTATGACCTTTTCTGGCGAAAGGTTGGAGATTGCTGGATTAGATATTAGGAAATTATTTTTAAGTATAAGTGTAGTTAAGCTCCAGAATAACCTTCCAAGGGTGGTGGTAGATCCCAGTCATTGGAGCTTTTTAGGAACAGGGTAGACAAATACTTATCAGAGTGGTCTGGGTACACTTGGTGCTGCCTCATTGCAGCGGACTGGACTATATGACCTCTTGAAGTCTGTTATAGCCCTACATTTCTATGTCTCTATTATTCAACCCCACTAAGCCCTATGTGATGATTTGACTATGGAAAGGAACTAGGGTGGTGAGTTGTTGTTTTTTTTTTTTTTTCTTTGTATGTAGTAAAAAACCCTAGGCCAATAACCGAGGTTACATTGTATTCATTTTCTACATAATCAATCAGCCAAAGCGTTCATTTTTTGAGACCTTTATTTCCAGCAAGTATAATTACTTAATGCTGAATGTAAACTGATTATTTAATTACTGTAAAGTCCCAGTGCTTCAGTATACAATATGATGGTTCTGCTTAATATTGCTAAGTCTTCAATCTTGCCAGTGTTTCAAGATGTTTTACTAATTTTTAATTTACATTTGTGTTACTTTCTTTTTTTTAAAAAAATGTATGTTTGACTCATAGTTTACAAGAATGACAAGGCGGGTAAGGTAATCATAGAATCATAGAACCATGGGGATGGAAGGGACCTCACGAGGTCATCTAGTCCAACCCCTTGTTAAAAAGCAGGACCACTCTCACTAAATCACTCCAGCCAGGGTTTTGTCTAACCGGGCCTTAAAAATCTCCAAAGATGGAGATTCTACTACCTCCCTAGATAGCCCATTCCAATGCTTCACCATCCTCCTAGTGAGAAAGTTTTTCCTAATATCCAACCTTGACCTCCCCAGCTGCAATTTGAAACCATTGCTCCCTGTTCTGTCCTCTGTTATCATCGAGAACAGCCTAGCTCCCTCCTATTTGGAGAGCCCCTTCAAGTAGTTGAAGGTTGCTATCAAATCTCCCCTCAGTCTTTTCTTCTGTAGACTAAGTGTTGTTTATTCCTTTTCATAACACAAAAACCAGGGATCACCAAAGGAAATTAATAGGCAGCAGGTTTAACAAAAGGAAGTATTTCTTCACACAGTGAACAACCAATCCATGGAACTTCTTTGCCAGAGGATGTTGTGAAGGCCAAGACCACAACAGAGTTCAAAAAGAACTAGGTAGGTTCATGGAGGATAGGCCCATCAATGGTTATTAGCCAGGTGGGCAGGGACTGCTGTTTTCTAGAAGCTGGGAATGGGTGATGGGATGGATCACTTAGAATCATAGAACAATAGAGTTGGAAGGGACCTCATGAGGTCATCAAGTCCAATGTCTTTTATTGGACCAACTTTATGAAAGAGACAAGTTTTTGGTCTTACACAGAACAATTTCTCAGGTCTGGGAATGGACCCAGCATGTCAAAATTAAATACAAGGTGGAGCAGACTGTTTAGAAGAAATAATAGAAAATGTCAAATTGGAACATTTCCACAATTTTGAAACTTTTTTCCCCTCAAAAAGAATGTCGAGTGAGAGATTTGTCAAAACCAGCTCCATGCTACCATCAGTTAACAAATGGCATTCTCCAATGAAAAATGTTTTTGTCAGAAAATTCCCAACCTCCAATAGTTACAGCTTCTTGATTCTGTGGGGTGGGCTGTGCCTACCTTTACATGATTTAAGAATTCTGTTACAGGACGCTGGGAAAGAGCAGGCTGATTCAGCCCACTACCACTCATGGCCTAATTATTGTCCCCTCTGAACATCCTGAGCCAGCTGTAGGATCTGCAGCTGCTGCACTTTTAAATAGCATGATGGGCGCACCTCCACACGCTCGTGCTCCACGTTCTCCATTTCCTCACCTTTGTGTCCTGCCTGGATACCAAGTGGTGGGACCTCTTACCACCTGTCAAGGGTAAGGAACCCTGGTGGTCCAATTTGTATTCCACTTTGGTCCTACAGCCTGTTAAGGATATTGGTTGGCAGCTCCTTCATGGAGCTGTGTGCACGGGCATGTTCCTGGTGCAATTCATCCCCAGTCCAGAAGCCTGTCCCTTCTGTAGTGTGCAGAAGACCCTGGAACACATCTACCTGCAGTGTGCCAGGTTGAAATCCTTATTCTGGCTCCTCCAAAGCCTCCTCCTGGGGTTCTGGCTGCACTCCCCCCCATCTTCTTCTCTATGCACACTCCATCTGTGGCCCCACAAAATTGTGAGACCTTCTGATCAGCCTCCTCCTCACCTTGGCAAAGGCGGCCATCTACAACACCAGGGAAAAGAGGTTGGCTGAGGAGGTGCTCTGCATCTGGGGGCCTACTTCAATTCCTCCATCCACTCACGTGGAGTTCCCCTGTGCGGTGTCCACTGATGCCTTGGCCACCTTTGAGAAGCAGTGGGTGCTGACTGCTGTTCTGCCACCTGTTTTAAAAATCAGTGCAGACATACCTTTAGTTATTGACAGGGCCCAGGGCTGGCCCAATCATATATACAAACTAGGTGATTGCCTAGGGTGCCAAACTTTAATGAGTGCCAAATCAGATGGAAGTGAATATTTTTCCTTTCTCTCTCTATATATATATATATATGTTCATTCTAGATGTTCTCATTTTTCTCTATGTTGAATGGGAGGGGGTGCCAAAGTCATAGTTTGCCTAGGGCACCAAAAACTCTTGGGCCAGCCCCAACAGGGCCCCCCTCATTAGAGTATCTAAGTACCTAAGTCTTTAAAGTATTTGTACTCACAATAACCCAGAGAAGAAAGGCAGTACTTTTATCCCAATTTCACAGCTGGGAAGAGATACACTGAGCCCTAGATCCTCAAAAGTATTTAGGCACCTAACTCTCTTTGGTTTCAGTAGAATATAGGTGCTAAGTATCACTGAGGTTCTGGGCTTATGTGAGTTGCCCAGGATCACACAAGATATTTGTGATAGAGCAAGAATTTAAAGTAGGTCACCCAGAACCCAGACTAGTCCTCTAAGCACTAGCCAGTGAATCATGTTCTTCTCTATACTTCCCAAAGTTACTCTGGAATTCGTCTCAACACTTTACCCTGATGAATAGATCCAGTTGTGCTGCATTTTAAGCAACTACTCACAGTTAGGGGACAGATTATCTCATATCTGCCAAGGTTGGCAATTTTCCAGGAAAAAAACTAGTTAAGGACAAGATGCTGATCAATGCCCTTTTAAGACAGGAAACTGGGAAAAGCAATCCCATCAGTGTCCAGCAAGCTCAGCAGGCATAGAACAAATCTTTTCAAACATTAGATACATCCATTCAGAAACGAGGAATGGGTTTAGTCTAACCACTATATGAAAGTGAGCCTTCCGCTTCAGAATGACCCATGCCCAAATGGGCTTGGATTGATTGTCTTCAAATCTGCATGCCTCTGACAGCTTAATGTTTCAAACCTACAATTCTTCATTACCAGCATTTTCATATAATCAAATATTTTTTGTTTATATAATACTGAAATATAAGTCATGACATGTACAATCTCTCTGAGAAAATACCTAGCCAAAATGTATACAGACATTCTGTTGTGCAGTATTATAATTATGTATTTTAGTATTACACCCACTGCAGTATTCCTTTAATATGGGTTGTTCGTGTTCCTAGATTGTGATGACTATCCCACATTCTTGCTCTTCCTTGCATCTTAAATGATGGCGACAACAGGAAAATAGAGACTAAAATTGAAAAACATGCATGCACGCCTTTCATCTCTACTCCTGAGTCAGACTTGGAGGATGCTCACTAGCCACAAGCAAGTTTGGAGGAAGAAGAAACAGGGACAGGATACTCTTATAATCATCTGGCTATACTATAGTGATTGCATACCACTGCCTGCTCTTTAACTGTGGATAGTCTCCTTCAGCTCAAGTGATAGGACCTTGTCACTCAGAGCAAAAAGATTGGTGTGTTACTGCTGCTCTCACTGGCTATGTCTACACTTGTTAATTTAAGTTGATTTAGCATGTCCACACTCAAAAATTAAGTCAACTTAAAGGGGATCCTGCCAAATCAACTAAGAGTGTCCACACTGGATGCCTAAGATGATTTGTAGGGGCCAGATGGACCTGGGACAGGTCCACGGTGGTGGTGGGGGCACCCCTTGCCAAGTGCCAGGGGGCTCTGCATTTGCCCCATTGTACCTGGATACAATGGTGGCTGAGCCGGACAGGGACACTGGCAGGGCATAGGAGCAGGGTGAGCAGGGCTCTGTCCTGTCCTGTGGGGGGGCATGCCAGGCTCTGGCTGCTCTAGCCACCCTGGCAGGGAAGACTTAGGGCTACTCTGCATCCACACTGGCTAAGTTGACTTAATAAAGTCGACTTAGCCAGCAAAGTCGACTTAAAACGAGGTTTAATAAAGTCGACTTTAATTTTCCTTAAATCGACTTAAGCTGCTGCTTAAATTGACTTAAGGAAAATGTAGTGTGGACGCAGATTAAATTAAGTCAATTAAAGCAAGCTTAAGTCGACTTAATTTGTAAGTGTATACTCACCCACTGTGTTTTACATGTCCATCCTGTGCAGCCCGGTGTCTTTGACCAGTCTGAAGTTGCTAGACATCCAAGAAGTGTTTAGTTCCATGAGATTCCTCTGCAGTGTATCTTAAAGACCAGGACACTGTATTGGGATTCAAGGGAGCTGGTTGACATTCCTAATTTTGACACCAACCAGCTAGTTGACCTTGGGCAAATCACTTAACCTCTCTTCTGCCTTAGTTTCCACATCTGTAAAGTGAAATGGGGATACCATGCTCATCTGCTTCGTAAAGCACTTTGAGACCTGCTGATGAAAAATGTTCTGCTAAATACTATTATTATAACCAATCACAGTCCCCCACAGTCTTAAAGGTTAACTTTTCATTAAGTTTTCTTTTTATATTGAAATACACAAAGGGATTAAAACATTAAGAGACACCATTTAAATGATGTTTTATGTCTCCTTGTCTTCAATCAGAGATGGCAAGAAACAGTTTCAAAATGGATTGAGTGTGACAAAGACAAAGAGAACCATTTTATCTTAACCATATATTAATCAGGAATGAAACAGAGCCTTGCACATTAATTTATACAAAGTGGAAAAATATTTTTAAAGCTTTTTTTCTTCCCTTCAAAAAACAAATGGGTTTTTAACAAGCGGAAAAGGCAAGAGGGAGAGTGTGCAGTCATGTTTTAAGAGAAAGCTTTGTCTGAATATGAAAGGACAATTTACCAAAAGAAATAAGCTCCTGGGATGAAGCAGAATATGCCAAGTTGCAACCCAAAACAAAATATCTGTGGCTGAGGTAACCCTTCAGAGCAAGGAGATTTTAAAATATATAGCACTTGTGAAACAACTAATTAAGCCTCACACCATTCTTGTATTAGCTGCGTTTATAGTGTGCCCATTTTACATTGGAGTAACAGTGAGGTGCACAGTGTTTGTAGTAAATAATGCTCTAGGACAGTAGTGCCTCGGGACCCCAAGCAGGGATCAGGTTCATATTCCATGTGGCACTATGTGGCAGATGTAAAACACAAAGTCAGTCGCTGCCCCAGATATCTCTCAACCTCGGATTTAGAGACTGAGTACAAAGTAAATAAGCAGACAATTGTGAGTGGAGGAGAGCAAGGAAACATTTGAAACTGGTATTTATGTGCATAAGTAAATTGTCACGGTGATCTCAGTTGTCATAAGCAGCAATGAGCATGAGGACCTGTTTGAAGGGCCATTAAAATCAACAGGCAGACTTCCGTCTGTCTCAGGAGGCTTATATATGTGCATGAAATGTGGGTAACAGAAAAAGAAAACTATTTAAGAGCTGTGTGCGATTAATCACCGGCTGATGTTCTCTCTAGTTCTTGTTAGGTTTATTACATAACGCTCCTGACTAATCCCCCTGAAGGGTAGTGATTTTGAACAAAATTAAAGTGAATAGTATTATTTCAGAGGGAAACAATGCAGCATAAAAGAACATAAGCCAGTAAATACTCACAGGACAGATCCCATGGAATTAAATAGATACAATTGAATTTGATTAGGTTAATTATGCTCTGAAGAATCTACTCCCCACCCCTCCTAAACATATTCTGTTTCAGTTCCCCATAGATATGGTTAGTAGTTACTGTAGATCCTTGTGGGTTATCAAGTATAACGTAACTATGGCCACCTGTACTTCAGGGCAGTCAAATCCTACATGGAGGAATATCAAGGTTCTCAGCAAAGACACAACGTAGAATGCTCTAATTCAGGGGCAGGCACACTTTTTGGTCTGAAAGACACATCTGCATCTAGAAATTGTATGATGGGTCACCCAGTGGAAGGGGAAGGGGTGGGGCCAGGAGGGAGGAGTGGCCACCATGCTCTGTCCAGGCCCAGCTAGAGGGCCCATGGGTGGTAATTTGCCCACTCCTGCTGTAATTAAAAATATATATATTCTTCTGTTTGAAGTAAAGCAGGATCTGTCACTTTGTTTCATATTAGCAATGTAATCATTATAGGCTGTTCACTAAGGGGAAACTTGATCAGATATAGGACTGGTTAAAAACATTTTTTAATGAAAAATTAGATTTTTGTCTATTTTTTTTTTCTTTTTCATGGAAGTGGTTGTTTTTGTGGAAATCACAGTCTGGCAAGAGGCCTCATCACATACCAGAGACTAGTCACATAAATTTAAGCCCTATTTTCTGATATTTTCTAGATAGCTATTACTCTAGGATGAAATGTGGCCTGTTAAAATTAGAGAGAGATTGGTTTCTTTGCGGGCAATTTGTTGAACTCAGATTTATAATCGGAAACTAGATCGAGCCTAAGCTATGGAGTGGCTATGGAGTGCTACTCATTATTATGGTATACTTCCAGAAGTATCTTCTTTTGACCGACAAATGCACATGATTAGCCCGTGGCCCTCTCTTATGGCAGCATTAGCATTCCCTAGAGAGGTCTGAGTAAGCCCCTGCTGCTTTTGATCCCCCAGTTTAAGAACAGAACACTTATCTAAGGAATAGCTTCTTTCTACTGAATCCTCATCATCACTGCTAGCCTGTCACTTCTGAAAGGTGAAATTGGATTTGCTAGCACCATTATCTCTTTCTCGGTTGTTTGGATGAAACCGTTCCAGATCTGATGGCAAAATGAAAAGTGGTGAAGTAAAGTGAATGGTGGCTTGTGAGTGTGTTGAGTCCAGCTTAATGTAGAACACACACACCCCACACACACAAACTGGGTTAGTGCCTAAATTCAGCCCTCTTCACACTCATTTCCTTTATAACATGGGTAGAGCTAAAGAGGTACTCTTCCTTCAATGAGTCAGCAAGAATCAACAGTTACATGCAGGGTCCCACTACCTGTTACCCATGAGTCAATAGAAGATGTTTTATCACCTTGTCAAGAGGGCTTAGATTAACTGAATGCTAGATTCAATGCTGTAGGATATATCTGAGGAAAAGTTCCAGAAGACTGAGCCTCACAACGAGGTGGGATGTTTGTTTGCATATAATATATTTTTTTCTCTTTCAAAATGATGGGGATGAGGGGTGGAGAATAAGGATCTGGAAGCCCTGCTTTCTGTCAGTACTCTCTAAAAATTGAAAATCTTATTCAAAAGGCAAGAAGCTTGTTTTCTATAATTCTCAGATTCTTAAAACACTCAAATACAGCTTTATTCTAATTCCGAACATCTATTTTGAAAATCAAATGTAATATGCCTGAAACTAAAAGGCATATGAATGCCTGGTGTGTAAAAAATTCCAGCCCAATCTCAGAGATATCTGCAAGCCATTTTTTACAGAAACCTCCAGCCCAACAGAGCCATTCACCCTCTATTACAGGTGCCTTTGATAAAAGCATATGAAAAACTGGAGATAAGAAAATTAGATTGCTGTAAAAAATAAATTATTTCCTCAACAATGAATGTAAATGTAGGCTGTTTTCTTTCCAATTACAGGACGATGAAGAATTCATAAGACTTGAGGCCTAGAAACACTTTACCTCTTTTCCTAATTTAAAGTAGAGAGAACTAAGACAATTCAGAATTTTTTTTCGCATAATATTGAATGAATGAAATAGAAAATGAAGATGACAGGAATCCACCATCTCCCAGAGATCCTATAGCTGTTAGTACTGTACCAATTATATGAAAGGGGAAAAAAAAAAGATGGCTCTTATTTCAAAGATCATCTATTTTAATTAAGACAAGTATTAAGAAGTGCATGTATGAATCAAAAGGTTTGTCAACAGGAGTAAAACCATGCATTAGCATAGGCCAGACATGTATATAGTTAAGATGGTTTCCAGAGGGTAATGGTTATTATTTTTTAAAGAAATTATAAAATACAAACTAGTTGTTCCTAGATCTTATCAGTGAGCATCTTCCATGGGCACAATCAGAAAAGTAAATCTTGAAGGAGGACAACAATTTTAAGGAATAGCTTGGTTAGTGAACATGGGTCAGTAACAGAACATGGGTGGAAAAAACTTTGATGGAGCCATATTACATCAGAATATGCAGTTTCATCAAGTTTGAAATACTTCACAATTCATGTCAATTTCACCTAAATGTTGTTTTGAATTAAATAAAATTAAAATAATTACAAAATGCTGCTCCCATTTTGAAACAACTTTTAATTTATAAATTTTGTATTATATTATGATATAAACTAAAAAACCTCTAAGTCAAAACAAAATCAACTCAAAATGTTATTAAGTTACTGAGGGATAGCTGTGTTAGTCTAGTTCAGTAAAACAAAAAAGGAGTCCTCTGGAACTTTTAAGGACTAACACATTTATTTATTGCATTAAAAAAACAAATCCGGACCTTTCCTTCATGGAGAATTTCAAATTTATTGAGTTTTGATCTGATTTGGAAAGAAGAAATTTTTTAAAATCCCCAAATCATTCATGGTTAAGAATTTTTTTTCCTCTGTACAGATCTTATCAGTAGATAAGAGAGAGACTACCATTGTCTTCAGCAGGTCTTTCATTAGGCCTCTAGAACATGGAATAAGAGAAGGATCTCTGTAGACTTCCAAGCACAGATTGGGGCCAAGCTTTGGAACCATTTCACCTCACAGGTTCCACAAACCTGGACACCAGGCCAAGCCTAAAAGTCTATGCAACGAAGAACCATCCCTATAGTCAGTCTGAGTCAGCTGGCATAGGCTAGCAAGGGGTATCTAGCTGCTATGTACACATATCCTTACTGGCCCAAAGAAGTCCTAAGGCTCAGGCGAACATTGTCTGTGTAGCCTAAAGGGGCCTTTTCTACAGTGTTCTGACAGCAAAGAAAATTCAAAATGATATTCAGTCACCCTGCTTTGTACAGAACACATGAATGTACACCTGCCTTTTCCCATCCGTTGGGGGAATCCACTATACAGACATTACACTCATTAAGAAACATTTGTTTTTCTGTGCTTCCTTTCTGGATGTCGCTTAGCCCCTTCTCCTTCATGTCATCCTAACTTAATGTTCTCTCTTTCTTTAGTCTTTTCTTTACTCTCTTGTGCTGACTCCAGTTGTAGAGAGGCCAGTCTATGTAGTGTAATCATATATGAAGGAACTCCAGTGAATTTAGCTATATGAAAATGTTATAACCTTAAGTTTAATGGTAAGTTAATTTTGGAGGTGCTGGGCACTTCTAAATTAAATTTGTATGATTGTTTTGTTTTGTTTTATGCATGTTGGTCCACATTTAGCCCTGGTTTAAACTCACCAGCTGCAGTGGCTCTACATGAGGGGACAAATTTGGTCTATTTTGTAGGAAAATTCTGAGATTAAGGAAATTGGACATCTGATTCCCATTGATTTTCAGAGGAGTTTGGTTCTGAACACCTGTAAACTCCTCAGACAAAAGTAATTAGGAAGATTGCTGTGCATGAAATGCAATATCCTCTTCTCATCTCAAAGGATATGCCTTCACTAATCACTGCTGTCAGATCAATCTTTCCATATTGATTGAGCGGTCAGTGAAGACCCACTCAATCGATCTGGAAGTTGATGAATCACATACCTCCCACCCTCAAGTGGCGTAGAGCATGTCCCATTTGTGCAGCGCAGTGAAGATGCCACATAGAAGAGGATTTACAAAGTTGACTAGAATTATGCAAGTTACTGTGCGTAGCTTGTGTAACTCTCATCAACTGCCCCCAAATTCAAGATAAGTGTAGACCAAGGCTTAGAGAAACAATCACTTTGGCCTAGATCTTAATCTCAGTTAAACTGAAATGAATCAAAAGGAATGCCATTTCAAACAAGTGAGTTACACCAGTGTAAAACTGGAGTAAGTAAGGCAAGGAACTGGTCCTTTAATTCTTATTTTCCACTATTTTTTTTCCAATTGCAGATATGTGGAAGTGTTAGGGGTTTTTTTTCACCCTGTCTCTCTATATATTTAGTATCTTTCCACTCCACTTTTCTGTCTCCTACTGATTGTTCATTAAAGTAATGCATTTAGCACATGGCCAATTAAGAACACTGTTATGTGCTATAATTCTCACTAGTCTCTACAAATTGCATTTGTAGTTGTTAGAGAATGGTACCTCATAAATCATCTGTAGCTTCTTAGTTTCTGAACACTTTCTGTAGGCTCTTGAATATAAATCCTATACCATTGTGATTAAAATTCCATTTCTGCTCTTTCATTTTTTTAACTTGTTCTCTTGAAATAAATGGGTTGCTGCATTTACCCTGTATTTGAAATAAATGGTTGCTGTAATTATCCTGACCCTTTTCTTTTTTTAAATAAAAACAATTTCAACATATATTCATGGAAAATTATTCTATTGTTAAATCAGCTTTGTCATTGACCACAGGAACCCAGAAGAAGGAGGTTTCAAAATAGTACCTATGCCCTTGTTGTTAGAAGAAAAGAAGGACCAGGTCCACTTAGGAGTGGAATGGGTAGATGGTGTCTTTAGTCAAACTACTTGTTCCCCCTCCTACATCCAATCTGGCTGAATCCATATAAGTAAGCCCAGAATACATGGTTCAAAAGATATATGTATCTTTCTAACATGCTAAATGCAATATACATAATATAACAGATGCATGCATAATACAAGTTACATCATGCCTAAATCCCTAAATGGCTTTGCTATCCTTAATAGACAGGTTACATGATTAGATTATACTTAATGTACAGCATAAATTAGCCTGCCAATGTTCCGTGGTTTATGAGTTATTTGGTTACCAGATATAGTTTTGACCAATGAAATGTTCAAGGCTCTTTTACCCTCTCTGATACCTTGCCTACGTCATCCTGTTTACCAGAGCAAGGCCTTTCTTATTAATGGCTTTTTGGTAGAGTCATCACAGTGAACTGTTCTCACTTTACAGTAATTGTTTCCACGTAATTTTCCTTTGTTAGCTGTATGTAGTACTTTCCAGCAAAATGGTTTGCTCACACCTCAGTGTCTCAACTTACAATAATAAGTCTGATTTCCAATAACTTCAGTGACCAGCTACTCAGTTAATATAAAAACATAAATTCCCTAAATTTGTGACAAGGCATAAAGGTTCTCCTTAAATCCCAGCATGGAAGGGGTAACTCTGTTCCCCTCTTTGTCTGAGTCATACTGCCATTCTTTCCCCCCCCCCCCCTTCTCCTATTCTCCACCTGCTACCTTCCCCAGTCCTCTGCAGATAGCTTCCTTTTCCTCCTCCACCCTGCCAGAAGGAAACTTCTTGAGAGCACAGGTGAGACAGGCCTACTTTTCTCAGGTCTGGTGCCTGGCACCATGGCAGCCATCAGCATATAAGACAATCAAACGCAGAAAAAGGCCAACTTGGTCCCTATGGCTAAGTCTACACTTGTAAAGTTAAGTCGACTCTGTTAAGTCGACTTAACAAAGTCGACTTTAAGTTGACTTAAAGTCAACCTTCTTAAGTTGACTTAACAGAGTGGCTACACTTTAAGTTGACTTAAGTCAACCTTGTTAAGTCGACTTAGTAGACATAGCTGTCCACACTGTCTTTAAATTGACTTAATAAGGTCGACATAGCACTATTCCCCATCCACACTGGCTTGAAGTCGACTTAAGAAGTCGACTTAAGGCTTAAGTCGACTTTCAGAGGTGGTGTTATTAAGTCGACTTATGGAAGCACTTAAGTTGACTTAATAAAAGCCCAGTGTGGACCCAGCTTTGTGTAGGTCAACTTTAGTTGACCTAAGTTGCAAGTGTAGACGCACCTTGTGCGCATATATGTATTTTGGGATGCTGCCCTGTTATCCCTGTGTACTATGGATAATAATATAACATGAATTAAACAGGATTAGAAAATTTTATGTCCTTTTCCTTTCCTCTTTGATGCACGAAGGAGCTTTTATTGGGCTACATATGAAAAACTACAATGTTAAAATAACTGGGTTCTTCCTCTGCAAGGGACACAGAAGACATAGTCATTCTTAGTTGATTAATAGACTTCACTCTTGATTTTTCTCTTACCTTCATCACATAAATATTTTTTTCTGGATGTGTGGCCGGAGTTTCATTTGAGAAGGCCATGGTAATTTTTTCTATGATTAACTGCTGGAGTGCAAGGATTCTAGCCAAAGTGGATTGAGTGTGCAATGAGCTAACTTTCCTGTACCATCCAGACACATTGATTGGATGGATTTGTCTCCCATTTTTTTGTTATCACCTAGCAACCATTCTCATAGACTCGTAGACTTTAAGGTCAGAAGGGACCAGTACGATCATCTAGTCTGACCTCCTGCAAAATGTAGGCCTCAAGACCTCACCCACCCACTCCTGCAATAGGCCACCAACCTATGACTGAGTTATTTACCTCCTTAAATCATTCACCTTAGACAGCTTAGTAATTGTAGATATACATAGCACCCTGGCTTTGAAATGAGGAAGGGTGAGAGACCACCCTTGAAACGAGGGACATTGTGAGGGACATCCCATTTTTTAATTGAATTTTCTCTTTTACCAAAAACATATATGTACAAGCATTCAAATAGCCTGGAACTTATCATTATGAAACTAAACAATGCTTCATTGAGGAAACAATACTGCTGTGAGAATTTGAGTGTTCTCATTGCATTCCTTGTTGTTCATATTTATGCTAAAATAACAGTGTGAAAATGGCAAAAATTGGGTGGATGCAGTCAAACTCCAGTAGTGACCCACCTAATCTCCCAATTTGTATATGGCCTTTATGTCTGTACTCTCAGTCTTGGTACTCATAAAACTCTAAGGTTTAAATGATGCAAGCTCTTGTCATTTTAGAGTTGGGTACTCGGCTGCAGCTGCTTGTCGTTACATGTTGGTTGGTCTTGCTGCATTTAATTGCAGCTTGGTGGTTACTGGTTGCAAAGGTGACATTTGATGACACCGTGCACCAAGACATACAACTTGCAACCAGGAAAATGTACCAAGCAGCCAAGCAGGGCCTTTGGAATGCCCATGGGGGACTGCTTCAAAAACTGAGGCCACATGAGGAATGTCCCACACAATGTAAGGCACTTGAGAGGTGAGCATGCACATAATCCTTGTTGTGTGGGTAGTAGCCTTTCCCTTTGCCCCTGTTGGATTTAGTATTTTAGTGCCAGATCTTAAGCCTGGGGAATACTTTGCCAGCTTCTGCTCCCTCCAGTCCAGGATGAATTTACTATCAATGCACCAAAGCCAATTGAAGCCAATGAAAAGATGCCAATTGGTTGCAGTGGGCTTCAGTTCAGCCCACCTAGAGCAGGTACCCAGAGATGAGTTACATCCATGCCACACACTAGTCCAATGCTGCTTCTTCAAGAAAGACTTCCCCATCACCTCTTTGGAGCTGTTTTTGCATACCTCGTGACTTTTCCTCTTTTTCTCTCAGACTAACTTTGGTCCTTGTTCATTTCCCCTTTCTTCCCTGAAAATGATGACAGAGCTGACAGGGTTGCTGAGAGTGAGTAGCACTTTGTCAGCAGGCTGTTACATGATCATCTGGCTGTAGGACTGTATATATAGATGCCTACATGCACCAGCAGGACAATTGTCAATGGGCACTTCATCTTCTGATACTGCTCGACATAGGTAAGAACATCTGAATGTGGCCCTCGTTGGATTTTTTCCCCTCCACTGACTGAAATTTTATTCATGAATAATTTTCCTTCCACCTCTGTGACCCGTCTTTTATGATCTGACTAACTCCTTACTATCCACCTGGGAATTATTTATTACAGCAGGAGAAAAAGGTTTCACACATCTGTATGAAACACATCTTACTTGGAAGAATTCCAAATATGGATCATTCTGTACCTGAACACGCTTGATCTTCTCAATATTCCAATCAATGAACAACTGCAAGAACAGTAAAAGCTAGATACTACTGCAGCATCCTGATGTATCATAAAAGCTATCCGCAGAATTTTTAAAACACGAGTATAAAAGATGACTTGCTATCAAAGTTTCCTGGGATGAAAGCTAATTTTTACACTTTCCATCTTCTATGTTTTTCTTGCTATATATATGGCCTTTATGGCTTGCACAGTCCAGAACTGATAGCATTTTTAATTTATTGAAGCAACATTGTAGTGCAATAGTGTGCCTTCTAAAAACTCAGCCCCATTATTTGTTCACGTTAAATTTCTATAATTAAATCAGTTCCAATTTTTCCTGCTTTTGTTATAGCAGATAACTCATTTCAAGTGTAAATGTTCCAGCTGTCTGCTATAATGATATTGTAAGTTTCTTTACACAAACCTTCCCTCTACTAATAGCATTCATAACTGGTTGGAGCTGATCAGTGGAAAGCTCTGGTAGGAAGGTCTTTCTGGGGGATGACAGTGATTACTTTATGAGTTTATAGAACAATAATAAAAGTAAGTGTTGTGTCCAGATGTGGTAAGGCAACACAGCAGTCACAGAGATCACACGTTACACGGGAGAAGGCTGAACTGGTGTGTTTATTGTCACAGTGGGCTCCGCGGTGCAAGCGTGGTGAGACCCAAGGTTCCCTGGCGAGGGGCAGCAGTTAGGCCTGAGTCGCATTCCTGCTTACAACTGTGGCTCAAGGTGCCCCAATTGGCTCCAACTAGCTAGCTCCTCTGCGGTTTCCTAGTCCTGGGACTAAGACCCCTGTGGTGTGTGTGTGTGGTAAGTGGCAGTCTGTCCCAGGCAGGTCCTTTGTGGCTTTCCTGGTAAGTGGCATCCCACCCCAGGTAGCTCCTCTGTGGCTTTCCTGAGTTTGGTGTACGGACTGCCCCTATTATGTAAGGGGGGTAAGTGGCAGTCCACCCCAGGTAGCTCCCTTGCGGCTTTCGTGAGTTTCGCGTACGGACTGCGACTTGACCCTGTCTCAGGTCTAGTTATATACCCCAGGGACTCATGCTGTTGCCCCTGACAACAGGTGCCTTGGTCTGGGGCGTTATCTTATCTGGTGTGACCAGCCTGAGCACGACTTTCGTCATTACAGTAACACAGGCCGTTGGCCTCGGTGTTCCTCGGATGTCCGCCCATGTCCAGCACAATGAAGCTGAATCATCTCTATAACCCATAAAACAAAAGATACATAGAATAAGCCCCCCAATGCGCCCATTGCTATTTTGGCAGCACGCCCTGGTGTTGCTTGATTGGCAGGAGAGGTCACGTTCCCGAGTTCCAAAGCTGCCGCTGCCACACTTATCAACAGTGGCCTGCCCAGCAGGGTCCAAACCACCAGAGCCAGGCCAAGACGATGTGAATGACCCAGGATGCGTCGTCGGCTGCTTCTGCTTTCATTTCTGCAAAGCATGCTCAAATGTACTTAGCGGTGTTCGCGACCATCTGGACCCATCAGTAAGATTTAAAACAAATAGGCAGAAACCACAGTTTAATGGATGGTTATGAAATAAAGATGTTCTGGAAACTGAGAAATAATGCAGATCGAGAACTCTTGCATGTTCTGTTTATATACAGTCAAGCACCCATCATTCACTGTGCTAGAATGGCTGGACTATTTTCAGATTGGAAGGCAGCATTTAATTTAATGAGGAGCCTTTGATATAATATTTTCTGAAAAGAAAAGTAGCATAAACCATGTGGCATGTTAGATCGGGTTACAAATTACATCATTTAAAATATGCTGGAATATGATGTGCTAGAATATAAGTAACTGTCTGGTAGTTCTTATGTGAGATTTTCTTTTTTTAAGGTTTTCCTTCTTTGCGAACTGAGGCCCGGACTTTGAAGTTAGATTTACATGGGTCAAGTTCTCTTTGAAGCCACTCCTGGTTAGGTTGTTTCTGTGGAATGAACCACAGATTACTGCATCTAAATGATGAGTCCCTTAATTAAGAAGTAATAATAGCAAACTCACTTAGGGTATGTCTACACTAGCAATTTAGGTCGACTTAAGGACCTTTAAGTCAACCTAAATTACTCCATGTCCCCACTGGACTTTCATTTAAGTCGACTTAAGAAATTCCTTAGGTCGACTTAATGAAAGCTTAAGTCAACTTAATAACAACTGCCCATTAAGTCAACTTAAGTCTTAAGTCAACTCCTTAACTCGACTTAAGGATGGTTGGGATGGGGAGTAACCCTTAAGGTGACTTCATTAAGTCAAGTTAAGGCCAGGTAAGTCGACTTAACAAAATGGACTAAGTCGTCTTAAAGTGTTGCCACTTGGTTAAGTCGACTTAAAGTCGACTTAACTTTTTCTAGTGTAGACATATCCTTGTGTAACCCATATGCCTGAAAAGGCTATCTCTGAGAGACCTGCTGAGGGTGGGTTACTGTTGTTGGGCAGATTAGCGACCCACAACTGGAAACTTCCAGAAGCAGGGAGTGGTAGCAATTTGAGCATGCTCCACAGTGTACCCTGCTGGTGTGATGTGATGTTGTCAGTCAGATGACTGGAGAGCAGCAGCCTGAGCAGACAGCAGGCAGGAGCTGCCTTGAAAGGAGACCATGTGCTCAGTGTTCTGGAGAAGAGCTGAGCCAGGAGTGAACAAGATGTTTTCTCCATGTAAAGCAGTCATTTGCGACAGACCTTGCAGACATGCATATGGGACTGAGGGCTGGTTGCAGAGGAGAAGAGAAAGCCTCCATGTAATGCTACAGAGGATCCCAGCAAAGGAAGAAGAGGACAGCTATTTCTTGCCACTCAAGCTTCCACACTGGAACAGAGACTGTAGCTGAGAGTTGGGTGAACTCCACAAAGACTTTGGGACTCTTGGGTATCTTTCATGCAAGGGATTGTTCTTGGTTAATTGTAGTTTGTTTTCTTAGGATAAGGTTCATTTAGTTAGTAGTTAATAAAGTTCATTGTTATGTTTGTTTTTAGTAGTATTTTAATGTCTGAGTGTAGCTCTGAGCAAGCTTCGCCGTGAGTCCTGTACAGACTGGATCCTGGGTCTCCAGCTGCTTCCTCCACAGGGATTGGGATTGATTTCTGTGAGACACTGGAGAGGGGCAATTAAATGAATTTAGCCCACCCGAAGGTTACACTTGGTTCTAGCATAGCCTACCCACTAGCCAGTAGAGGGAGAAAAGCAGATTCCTGCAGTTTTAAACCTGTGTTAAACAGGATCCAGTTCATAGTTTCTTTCTCTTTGCAGAAGTGCAGACCTGAGATTTTAAAGATCCATACCATTATGGAGCATTGTGCCTTCAAATATCTCTCCATTGTTTCTATATTGTTCAGGATTTGGGGCCACCTCTGTTTTTTCCAGAAATATATCTGTAGGTTCACACCAGTCTGCCCTCCAAGGGCTATTCAGTAGGGAGCCACTTATAGTCTCTTCTCAAAGTGCACTTCTGCTGTGGAAAAATACATTAAAAAAATGTGTGTTGGGAAAAGAGATAAATTATTAACCTACACAGAACACTCATTGTGGCATTCCATATTTATTCTCCCACACTGACTCCAAATCAAGGGTAACATTCTGAAAATTTCCAAAGTGATATAAGAGTCCCATTTTCACAAGTTAGGCCTAAAAGCAAAAGTTTCAGTGAAAGATATTTTACTGAGGCTATGTACACACGATCAGATTAAAGCGCAACATGGCAATCGCGCTATAAAAAACACGTGACCTTTATTGCGGGAGAGTGCGTACACACGTCGTTCCTTGCAACACAACAGAATTCTTTGAAATATTGTGGTGTAGCGCAATGAATTCTGGGCACCTATCCCACAGTTCAATTTTCCTTCAATCGGTGCTTGGAATCCTGGGATGAAGAAAAGGAACACAAAGCGCCATGGGTAAACTCTCAGTTTCCCATGGTGCACTGTGTTCCCCTTGCGTCTTCCTCATTGCCAATAGCAACTCGCGCCTATTTTCAACAGTGCAGTGACACACTACTTGCGAGCAATCACAACTGCAACAACATGGATCCTGCTCTAATCTCCACTGTTGCCTTCAGCATTCTAAATACATCTCAGCTGGTTGCTCAGTATGCACTAAGCTCCGAATCAGACGAGGACGCCGAGGAGGAGGGGCTGATTGATGCCCTGCAGAGCAACAGCACCGCATTGCTCAGCTCCTTCACCGATCATCTGCACACAGTGCAATGCTGTTTCTAGTCACGAGAGACAAGCACAGAGCGGTGGGATCGCATTGTTATGCAGCTGTGGGATGACGAGCAGTGGGTACAGAACTTTCGAATGTGGAAAGCAACCTTTCTGGAACTGTGTTCAGAGTTGGCCCCTGCCCTGAGACGTAAAGACACCAACATGAGGTCAGCCCTAACCGTGGAGAAGTGTGTTGCGATTGCAGTCTGGAAGATGGCGACTCCCACCTGCTACCGGTCGGTTGCAAACCAGTTTGGAGTCTGGAGGTCCACCGTCGTTAGCCCTCTCACAAGTGTGCCGAGCCATCCATGGTGCTGCAAGCACTCATGGATCACAAGCGGCGTTTTACGGACATCAATGCTGGGTGGTCGGGAAAGGTGCATGATGCCCACATTTTCAGAAACACTGGACTGTATCGGAAGCTGCAAGGGGGTGTCTTCTTCCCCAATCAAAAAATTACTGTGGGGGATGTGGAGATGCCCATAGTCATCTTTGGAGACCCAGCATACCCACTGATGCCATGGCCCATGAAGCCCTACACTGGGAACCTGGATCGCAGCAAGGAGCGGTTCAATTACAGATTGAGCCGCTGCAGAATGACTGTGGAGTGTGCCTTCGGCCGCTTAAAAGGGCGCTGGCGCTGTTTGTATGGGGGGCTGGACTTGGATGAGGACAACATCCCTGATGTAATTGCGGCGTGCTGTGTCCTTCATAACATTTGTGAAAATAGGGGAGAAAAGTTTTCCCCGGGGTGGGCTATGGAGGCACAGCGCCTCGAGGCAGCATACGAACAGCCAGCCACTAGGAGTATTAGGGGGGCACAATGAGGAGCTGCTCGCATAAGGGAGGCACTCAGGGAGTATTTCAATGGTGCCCTCCCATAGTTCACTTCAAGGACGCATCAAGTGCACCTTATGAGATTTATACTGTGTACAAATAAAGCCACTCTTCAAAATTTTTGTTACTGTTTTTATTCAAAGATAAAAGATGGGGGGTTTTGGAAGGGTTACAGGTGGATGTAGCTGCGGGTCTCTAAAAAGTAGCTCTGTGAGGGACTGGATGTTGCAGTAAACCAAGGGGATGAGTGGCCTTCAGATAAATGCTTTGAAGGACTATGGGGTGTGGGAGGCAGACACGGCTGAAGTGTCTGGAGTGGAGCCCGTACATTAATCGCCTGGGTTTGCAGAGTAATCATGCTCTTGAACAGTTCTGTTTGCTCCTTCATGACACTTATCAGTTCGTCCCTGTGTTTCTGCATCCTCTGTTGGGATTCCTCTCTCCAGGCTCAATTCTCCCTCGCGGATGCCTCTGTTGTTTTCATCAGCTCCTGAAACATATCCTCCCTGTTTCTTCGAGCACACCGCCGAATGTTTCTCATGCAGTCAGCTGGGGTAGACACCGGCCTTGTGAAGGTCGAATCTAATAAAAAAAGAATAATAAAGCTATTGTTCACACATAGCCTAGATAACCAATGTAACCTTCCAGTAGCACATTCCACTGGAAGGTACAGGGCAGTCAACATCCTATGCTTTGCTGAAGTGGACAAGGTACATCCTAATAGAAACCTTACTCGGGGCTAACATTCTGCACAGGGCACACAGATGGAACCCGATATCTCTCTCCTCAGAGTGCCCCTGCCAACTAGAATACATATCCTACATGCCACCGGATGCCAGCCGGGACGGTATGCTGCTGCCTTGTGTGCTGCCATGGTTCCTAGTGCTGTGCTTTGCAGCTGGCAAGGCCGAGTATCCTTAAATGGGAGCGTAGACACATACGGTATCCCATCTAGCCTGAGTAAGAGGCTCTGGCGGTACATCGAGGAAACCTTTAGTGACCTAAATACAGATGATTTTTTGACAATCACTGCTTGTGTTGATGCACTTCTAATGAATGCAGAGTAAAGAGCGTGCACAGCGGGGACTGAGACAACAAGCACCCCCGCCCCGGACAATGATTTTTTAGCAGGAGCCATAGCTGCATGGAAGAGAAACTTACCTGAACCCCCCTCTGCCGCCTCAAAGGACACACTGCAATTCATGTCTTGGGTGGACGTCTCAGTGGGGGTGCAGAAGAGCTTCTGGGTACACACTGTTGCGCTCTCCTCCAGGTTATCCTCCATCTCCTCCTCCTCATCGATCACATCCTCATCCTGCTCAGCTCTGGCATTCAGTGGATGGGGGGGGAGATGTGTCCACGGGACTCTTTGCAGTGGTTGTGGGATCCCCACTGAGGATGCCTCCTTCTCCTTGTAATACCCGCATGTAGCAGGCGCTGATCCCGAATGGCGTTTTTCCTCCTTCGCTCGGTGATAGCTTATTCTTAGCTCCTTCACCTTTGATCTGCACTGCACAGTGTCTCTATCATAACCTCTCTCTGACATGGCCAGAGAAATTATGCCATATGTATCGAAATTTTGCCTGCTGCCACGTAGCTGCGCCTGCACTGCAGACTCTCCCCAGATGCTGATCAGGTCCAGCACCTCTGCCGTGCTCCAAATGGGTGTGCGTCTTCCACGATGGGCCGCCATTGCTAGTGTAGCTCGGAGCTGCACTCCACTCCACGAGGAAGAGAACAGGAAGTGAATCAGAGGAGAAATTCGAAAATCCCGGGAATCGAAACAGGGCGGGGACTGTTTCATCACGGTCACAGAGCGGGTGGGGGGAAGACCAGAGAGGACGACTTTGGAATGCTGGGACACTTCCGGAGGCCAATCATTGCGTGGTAAGCGTACACACGAGTCGAAAGGCGCAACAACTGTTCCACATTAACTGCTACCACCCTCATCGAGATGATTTTTGTATTGCGCTACAACGGGGCTGTTGACGTGCAACAGCCCTATTGCACGTGTGTATGCTGTTATTGTTATCGCGCGGTAATGACCGTTAATGCGCAATAAAGTGATCGTGTGTATATGGCCTTAGACTCCTAACTACCTATCACAGGGTACGTCTACACTTACAAGTTAGGTTGACTTAAGGAGGCTTAAGTCAACCTAAACTACTCTGCGTCCACACTGGGTTTACTTAAGTCAACTTAAATATTTCCTTAAGTCGACTTAAGGAAAAATTAAGTTGACTTAATAACACCTCGTTTTAGGTCGACTTAATGCTTAAGTCAACCTTATTAGGTCGACTTAAGCCAGTGTGGATGGGGATTAGCGCCTAAATTGTGTTAAATTGACTTAATAAAGTTGAAAAGGGGCTATGTCTACACTCAAAAAGTTAAATTGACTTTTGTTAAGTTGACTTATTAATATCAACTTTAAGTCAAATTAAAGTTGACCTTATTAAGTCAACTTAATAAAGTCAACTTAACTTTTCGAGCGTAGACATAGCCACATTGAGTGGCTTGAATTCTATTTTAAAGTCATTTAGGTACATATGAAATTTTTATCCCTTTACCCCAGATAAAAAGAGATTGTTACCTCTAAAGCCATCCAGGATTTTGAAAAGGTCCAAAGAGGAAGTTGATTTTCAAACTGGGATTAGAAGGACATTAGCTGATTTAGATGCCTGACATTTTGCATGGACAAGGAACAGGAGAGATGATGAGACAGCAATAGGGAAGAGCAGAATTCAGTCTTTTTGAAAGAGGAACTGATTTTGGCTGCAATCTCTTTCCTCTTTCTCAGTGTGAGATGGGCAATCTTTTTGAATGGCCATCTTTTTCAAACAACCACTCTGCTCAAAAACAGAACAAAACAAAAACACCTGTCTGTTCCTCTCTGCCAATCTGTAGTGCTGTTTCTGGGTTCAGAATGCATAATACAGGTTCATGACTAGGGTGACCCGATGTCCCAATTTTATAGAGGTATTCCTGATTTTCACTGGGGTCTTCTTCCATTTTCATTTTAAAACACAGTTCATTGATGTAATGATTTAGTTGTCATTCATTTTTTTCAGTTCTGAGATGTTTCTCTTCAATACTACCTATATTTTTTCAGACATACTCCCAAATGCACTCATTCTTACTTTTTTACATTGTTTGGATGTTTTTTAATGACACATTTGACCTTTGGAGTAAGTCATTTATTTTGAAGGTTGCATTGTATATGTCATGATAGGTATGACACACTTAACATTTAAGATAATTGTTTACCTTTGATATCCTACTACTTCTTTCTTGACAGATGAAAGAAACACTGTTTACACTGGGACAATTATTTTATATTTTTTAATATTTAAAGTACATAGACTGTGTTGAGAATAGCAGCACAGTAGGCCCAGTAATGTCTCCAAGATGCACTGGTAGGAATTTTCAAATCTGCCTACACAGGTGCATATTTATTAAGGTATGCACCAAATATTGGATTCCCATTCTATTCTTCTTTTTTCTTTTTAAGAAATCTTGTGATTTCAGAATGGGCCATTTAGGATTTTGTGGGGGATGGTTTTATAAAAGAACATGCTAGAAAGCATGGATATTTTTCACCTTGGTCTGTCACCAGGACAGAAGAAACATTGTTAAAGCTGTTTGAGTATTTTCCTTCAAAATGACTTTGTGATAGAAAATACAGTTTCCTCAGTTTAGTTTTGTGTTTGGTAAATCAAAACAAAATGTTTAGTTTCTTGTCATTTGACTCAGATTGAAACATGTGCTTTTGATGACATGAACCAACACTCTTCATTTCAAATCAAATGTTACATAGCATCTGCCTCAAGTTATATACTGCCTCAATGGAGTTGCAGCTCAGGGGATTCAAGCACCCATTATCTCCTATTGGCCAGATGATATCTCCTACAATGCACTATGGTCTCTTCTCTGACCAAGCTTCGTAATGCATCATGGGAAATGTAGTCTAGCAAAGGAGGCTAATCTACAGGTAAGAATGTGGGCATGAGGCACTCAACCACTACACTCCCATGAGGCACCTGGGCATCTTTAATAGTTTAATGTCAGACTAACTCAAAACAAAATATTTTGTCATCACTAAATTGAACTTTTTCAGAAGTTTTTGTTCCTCAAAATATTTATATATTTCAACTTTTGACCGTTAGTTAAGACAAAAAAATAAAATAAAAATACAAGCTTTGAAATTTTGGAATTCCCCGTGGAACAAATATTCCAATTTTCACTTAGATCTATTAACTGAGATTTGGTTAGTTTTAACTAATTTAGGGCTTGTTCTTGACCCACTGAAGTCAATGGGGATGTTGTCATTGACTTCAGAGGAAACTGCATCAGGCTCTTAAATAAAGTATGCCTTTTTAAATAGCTGGCAAAGAAAATTTTGGCATTTTATCCTCCAATCATTTATTGACTTATTTATGCATTCTTCCTTATTAAAATATATCTATCAATTGCTTTAAGGGCACATATAATTTAATATACATCACATCTTCATATAAACTATTGGAATGGTTGCACATCTATATTAGTGCAACTGAGTGAACAATTGGCTCTAAAGAACACAGTTTCATATACATATTTACACTGGAAATCAATAATTTTGGGGGGTTATAAAATTATTAGAAAACACAACTAATAATGCAAAAAGGACCGAGTATCAACAATGGAAACAAATCCTGGCTTGTTCCTGAAAAACTGTGTTTCACTGGATAAGTCATTCAGCCTTTCTGGGCCATATCTTCATCTTGTATTAATGAGCATATTTCCATTAATTTCAGTGTGCGAATGAGTTTCAATGACTTCAATGGAGCTATGCCCACCTGCACCTCTGTAAAGGAATTGAGAATCTGGCCCTGTATCTCAGCTGCATAAAATACAATATCATGGATTTTAAAAAGTGGGTTAAAATTAAATTACCAAATGTGAAGAGATCATTAATGGGAATGTGGAAAGAGGCAGCAGGTCCTGGCATTTAAAAATACTGGCATTGGCAATGGCAATGTAGGAGCAATTAATTTTTAAACTACAAGACAACTTAGTTGAATGCAGAGCCACACAAGATGAGTTCCTTGAATATATAAACAATTCAGATGATGTGCAGCTTATGAAACACTAATTAACTAAAGTCAATAAATGAAATGGGGACAGGCAAAGTGATAGGGAATATGGCATTTTTTTAATTCAGTGGGTGTTTTTATCCTTTTTTGTTTTGGCAATTTGCTTTTTACTAACTGTGAAAACTAGTTTATTGGTGCAGAAATGAGTGAAAAGAGCTGACGATAAATAAAGGGTTATAAATTGTCTCGTGATTATACAATGGGAACAATAAAATCCTGAGATATACTGCTCAGAGTAGTAATATTTCCCTCTGTATTTCAGTATTCCCCATTCCAAGTGTAATTTAGCCTAACGCAATGCAACTCTTTGTCTCCCTTCTTGTCGGTTAGACGACAAATAGAAGTTTCAGTCTCCCATAGCCTCCAACGTATAGAACAAGACCCAGATCTTCAAAAGCCTGATTCTAACAGCACCTAAATACCTTTGGAGATTTGGGCCTTGATCCTTCAGGTAAGGCTGTCGAAGTTCATGAGCCCACTCACAACAAAGATGATTGTTGATTCTCTGAAGGAGACAAACTGTAACAATGGTACTGCCCTCAGGAATCCATCTTTGAAAACTACTCTACTCATGGACTGACACAACTCTTGGGCTTTTCTTTTATAGGGGTAGCAACTGAGGCAGCATTGGTGAGCTAATTCTGACTGTGTGCTTACTCTAACAGCATTTTACATAGTCTAGTAGTTTGAACATGAACCAACCAAGCTTCCCACTAGACATGTCACAGAAATAGTACGAGTTTTTGAGGCAGATGATCTCAGGGCAATAGACAGATTTCTGTGACCTAGTGAATTTTCCTGTCAGAAAGATGCCAGAAGTTAGTAATGGAAATCTGCATTCCTTCCCCACTCTCTGAAGGGACTCAATATCTGAATCAGGTGGGAACCTTGATGAAAGCTAGTTGGGAAAAACTCAACCTGGCCAAATGCCAACTGACTCATTTAATTGGGTACGGCTAAAATGATGCTATTGTCAGGTGAAAGCACTTCTAACAATTAAAATGTCTCTCTTATTTGAAGGTGTCTGACAGCCCATTGTCATAGTGTGTCATCATGACCGAAAAGTCATACTTATTCCCCAAAGACTCAACTTACTGCTTTTCCAGGAAACCTTACTTTCTCCTTCATATCCTTCCTTCTTCCCTGAAGTTCTTTCACTGTAATCAACCAAATAAATCTATCTAAATTAGCACAATTACTTTCTTTTTAAAGTTCGAAATGACATAAACTCAGCAATAATAATAAATATCAATGTTCCAAACCAAAAAGCATCATGAGCTGCTAGTTGTGGGACAGATTACAAAGACCTTATTCCTAGGCTTTGTCTACACTGAACACCGCTGACAGAACCATGTAGTGTATGTATAGTTACGCACCCCAGTGGAAAACAGGCTGCTTCCACACTGTACTGTGTAACTACAAAAGACAGGGAAAGGCTCTGGCAACAGGGAGGCAGAAGACACTATGCTGCTAAACAGAGCAGTGTGGATGGGGAGGCACTGCGTGCTCATGCAGAGAACTATACCCTAAGGGTTGTGGTGTGTCTTTACTCAACTAAGCACTGCTTCACCATTCACACTGCTATTTATACCAATGCTGGGGACATGCACTGTATGTGGATACCTCATAAGGAATGTGGCATGCATACACATCCACATCTACAGGTAAGCAGCTACTTGCACAAGTAGTTTTAAGGAAGTCACCAATGGAAAAGGGGTTCATAGTCTGGGCTTAGAGATGCCATCTGCAGTACAGAATTGAGCCATTGTGAGTTCAACCACTGGCATTCCACTCGTACAAGCTGCAGTAATGTGGAATATTTGTGTTGTTGTGCTCCTGGGTGGGTCTTCAGCAGCCAGGATTGAATTTATGACAACTAGATCACAATGCATGAACCTCTATTGCCTGAGATGGAAAATACTCAGCCACGTTCATCAACTTCCATATGTGGCCAGGTGTCTCTGGCATGTGACAGAGTGCTACACGAAGTGGGTTGCATATCCTTACTTGCTGTCTTGTTTTGATGGACACAATTTACCACAGCTAACCACAACTTCCTTGCAAGTGTTGTAGGGTCTTGTATATCGCCATATGCAGGAACTTAATGCCATTGGTATAGTATGGAGCATAATCATATCTATTTATATCTTATTTTACCTTTGGTTTGATCTACTGCCAGCTTCAAATGCTGCTGACCAAGCCCCAGAAGTAGGACATTGTCCAGAATGCAGCTGTCCACTATCTTAAACTAACTCGTCTGGTTTTACTCACGGATAGGGAGTGTTGCATTTATTTAACTTGGATGCAATATAGAAAAAAAGATGGTAAGCTGAAATTGCAAATTTATTTCTGAATCATTCTTATTAGTTAATTTTTTAAAGCAGGCTAATCCATTTTGGGGGAGATTGAATTCATACATCCATGTGGTAGACTAGAAGCAACGATAGGCTGAATGTCGAGGAAGCTCCAAAATGCAAATCATGGCCCCACTTCTGCAAAGAATTTGCACCCGTGCTTAACTTTAAATATTAAAAGTCAAGCACATGCACAAGTACTTTGCTGGATTAGAATCCTTCAGAAGATATGTTAAAAGAATATAGTTCATTCTGTACTATCTTAGGCAAGATGTTAAACGTGTCAATGTAAGTTGTAGTTTCCCTAAAGGAAGAAACAGTGTTTTGTAAAGAAAGGTGAAGAGTCAATACTGGAGAAAGAAGTGAATTATGAGGCCATGTTATCAACTTGTAACCAGAAATAGAAGATATATGAAGGCATCTAATTGAACTTAGATCATCCTGTGCATTTGCATTAGTAGCACTGTGTCTTGAAGACAATGTTTACTAAAGGTCAGCCTACTCGAGAACATCAAGGCAAAGGATAACCACCAGTTAAAGAAGTGACAAATTAAACAACAGCTATTAGGAAATCCTTATTCACTCAGAAAGCAATAAATGTTTGGGACAGCCTTTTGAGGATTTTTTTTAAGACAAATTCTCCCATTTAACCCATACAACTAGAAACATATCCATATACACATATCCATATACACATATGTGTCTGCTGAGCTCCAAATTGTCTTTATTCACTCTAATTTTACTGACCAATTATCTAGATTTCTGTAAACTCAAAGCCCTCTAAAGCTAATTTAGAAAGTGGCCTTCTCTGGTTTCTATTTTGCAACAGCTAGAGACTTAGAAAAGAAAACAAATCTCTAAATATTAAAAATGTTTTGGTGAGTTTCCTCAGCAAGAGACAATTTGTATCAGGCAATACCACATTTAAAGGATTGAGTGTTCTCCATCAAAACTCCTATTCATTCTTTCACTTGACTGAAATTTTCAAAAATTTCCAGGGTACATGCACTTCTAAAATAAACACACACATCCAGATAGGTGCATAGAAGTTAACATGACATTTAAACTACATGGGTAGTGCAAGGCTGATGTATAAATAATCAGAAAAAATGAACCATGGAGTGTTAGGAGCTGCATCTAATTATGTATGCAATTGTAATTTAGAAAGGGAAATTGTGTGGGAAGCTTCTGTGATGACTATGAAAATTTGGATGAATTAAAATATTTATTTGGGAATGGACAAAATGATAAACACATTAAATCTGAAGTACAGGCATCTCAGTTCTCTTGGGCTATGTCTACACTTATGAAAGTTAGTTCGAATTAGTTAATTCAAACTAACTAATTCGAACTAATTTTAGTTAGTTCGAATTAACTTAATTTGAACTAGCAAATTTTAATTCGAACTAAGCAAGTGCCATGCGTGGCACTTGCTTAGTTTGAATTAGTCAATTGCATTGAGCTCAATGTGCCGGTTAGTTTGAACTAAACGCTTAGTTCGAACTAACATGGCCACATTGGGTTAATTCGAACTAACTAGTTTGAATTAACCCTTACTTCGAAAAGTATAAGCGAATTTATTAGTTCGAATTAATGAAGCCCTTAATTTGAACTAATGAAAGCCTAGCGTAGCCAAGGCTTAAGTTAATTCGAATTAAGCTTCCTTAATTTGAACTAACTTCCCAGTGTAGACATAGCCTTTGAGACAGTCTTATGTAGTCAACTCAGCACAAGCTCCTGTTAGTGTCTTTATAAAGTTGTGATCTTGGATTGATTGTTATGATTGAGTTGAAATTTGAAATTAAATTGGAGATTGAACCTTTTTGTTATATATGAAAAACACAACACATTCTCTGCAAAATGACAGTGCTTTACTCTTTGAGGATGCAGTGAATTTTCTGAGAACTGACAAGTAAATACTGTAATTGGTTTATGATTTAAAATTTATTTTAAATTGGATCCTTAAAGAAATCTATCCTCCTCTAAGAGGCATCATTTCAAACATATAATGATAGTTAGAATCATATAACACAGCCTGTCCAATTTTCTATAAAGTTAAAACTCACTAAACTATTTTGCATAAGTGACCTTTGAAGACACAGGGTTAATAGGATTAAAGTTAATTTTTGGCTTCTTCAGTTTTTTTGTTTTGTTTTGTTTTTGGTTTTTTGTAACATAAAGTTGTCCTTCTTCTGAGACTGAAAAAAAAAAAAAAAAAAAAAAAAACATTTCAGAGGGTTCCTTGAAGAACTGACATCTTTCAAATGGTTTTCACCTCCAATTGTTCTGAATGGGAATGAAGTCACAGGCTGCTCTTAGCAAAGATGGTCACTGTCTATATTTACCTACTTCTCATAGAAAATATGTATATATATATATATATATATATAGAGAGAGAGAGAGAGAGAGAGAGAGAGAGAGAGAGAGAGAGCTATATCTATAGATATAGATATTTATATATATCTATATATATCAATTTGGGTCAAACTAAAACCATTCTTTTTTGTCAGAATTGTTGGTGAATGAAAATGTTTGGGAGTGAATTAAATGTTTGTTTTGATAGTAAACATGTTTTTAATATTTGAAATATTTTAATAAAAAATAAGGAACTTTCCAAATGAAAAGTTATTTGGAACTGAAAAATGAAAATGTTTCACTTAAAAATATCAAAACAAAACACACTTTTCCAAAATTCGTTTTCAACACAAACAATCCACAAAATTAACTAAATTATTTGTGACATGTTTTGGGGCCATTAAATCTGAAAAAGTTGTTGGCAGAAAAATCTCATCCTGCTGTGTTTCTGATGAAAAAGGGGTCATCAGCTCTTTTGAGGGTAAGCTTGTGGGTTTTTGGTAAATGAAATATTTTGATAACCACTTCAGTAATGGCTTGCATAACATTTTAGATACAAATTTCCATAAAAAGTAGTGAACAAATTCTGAAAAGTGAAACATTTTGAAATTTGGCGTATCATTTATTGTTTCCTTTTTGAAAAAAAAAAAATTGCTGTGCCGTGAAAAAGCTTTTCATTTGCAAAGTTTATATTGGTTTTACTTATAACGGAGCATTGCAATCTTAAATTGTGGTTCTATACTGGTAAGTGACTATATTAAAATGAGATATTGATTTTCACTAGATGTGCTTCCTGCATGTATTCTGTCATATCTGCAGAACAAAATAATTGTTTTCTCTCATCATCCTTACGTAGTCAACAGATCTATTGATACTCTTTTTGACGGTACATTATAAGCAGAAGTGTCACCCAAGATCCATGTGCAGAATCCCAGTTGTTAATATTATATGGATAATGGTGCTTCAGAATTTTCTATCATAATTTTATTTTTAATTGAAAATGCTGTTTTTTCAATCTTGAAATTTTCCCCAAGATTTCAGTTGTTTTTTTTTATCATTATTTTTAATTTTTACTTCCCCCTAAGGAAAAATATAAATGAAATATTTGACATAACTGAAACATTTCTGTTTATTGTTCTGAGCCAATTGTTTTGTTTGTTTCAAGTCAGTTTGAGAAAAAATTGCAACTGCCTGAGGTGCTATGGAGCCTCATGGGAGTTGTAGATTGGGTACTTCATGCCTCCATTCTTTCCACTGGGCTTAATTCCTTAGCTGAACTGCATTTTCCAGGATGCACCATTGTCTCTCCTGTAACCCAAACTATGTGGAGCATTGTGGCAGTCATATGACTACCATGCATCCTGGGTGTAGTGGTCTGGCCAGAAAGTCTGACCTGCAGGGAAGACAGTATATGAGGCACTTAATGACAGTTCCCATGAGACACCATAACACATGAGATACTGTAGCTGTATTATTTTAGTTTGGTTCAGCAAACCAACTTGCAACATTTTGATCTGTGAATGTCAGAGTATCCCCTTTCTTTTTTTTTTTTAATGAAAAGACAAAAAAGATCAGCAGAAGACCTCTGTGCAAGCTCAAAAACTTCTCTCTCTCACCAACAGAAGTTAGTCCAATAAAAGGTATCACCTCACACAACGTGGCTCCAACAAGCACTGATACTGCTAAACTTTTTTTAAAATTGTTCATATTGTGAAAATGTAAACATTTTGATTTTTTTCTCCCAGTTTGGAATGAAAACAAATATTGAAATGGCACAGTTTTCCTATGTGAACCAGAAATGACCCAACATAACTTCCAAAATTCCAAAAGATATGCCAACAATGTCCCTCTGCCTTATACATCAGACAAACTGGATTTTCTCTGTGCAAAAGAATGCCACTCAGGATAGGCACAGGTGCCAAGTTTGGCATGTGTGCCAGGGGTAGCTAACCCCTAGTTTAACTTCTCCCCTGTCTTCTCTCTTCCTTTACCCCCTCCCCAGCTTGTGCCACTAGCTAGCATGCATCCTTGCAGCAAGGAAAGACATCCAGATATGGCCAGCAATTCAAAAGCTGAAGGTATACAGTCCAGGGATCATTTTTATCCAAGACACATATCTCATACCCATAGGCATAATACCTGAGTATGTCAAAATAATTAATGTATTTATTCTCACAACACTCCTCTGAGCTGTTATCTCAATTGAACAGGTAAAGAAGCAAGTTATTAAGATCTGTTCACACAAACAATTCACAGAAAACTGGGATGTAAATCTTGGCCTCACTGGCATAGATCAACTGTACAGTGGAACTTTTAGGCCGCTAGTGTGGGGTGGATTTACACCTCAGGTTGCAATGAATTAATGTGCATGTAGACAAGCCCTAAGTGACTTGTGACCCGTCTGTGCCTAGGGTAGACTATCTGAAAATGCCAAGGCCAGGCTGGCTGCACAAGAAGACCAGCCCTAGTACTGGTGAGTGACATTGAATTCAGATTTCCCAACCAGCCACAAACAGCTACTGATCAGGGGCTGACACTGGGAGATGGGTGGAGCGACCCTGGGCCAGAGGCTCCATGCTCCCTTCCTGCCCCCGCTGTCCAGTCTGCCACCAAGAGCAGGCCAGGCCAGCCTTCTTTGCTCCGTTCCACTCTGAGGGCCGGAGGTAGGTGAAGGCTGAAGATGGAAGACAAAAAGCAGGGGGTAGGGGGCGGCTGTCTTTTATGCCCCTTGGCCTTTGCTACGCTGCTTGAGGAAATTTACAGAAATACGATGGGCTATGTCTACACTTGTTAATTTAAGTCGACTTAGCATGTCTACACTTAAATTTTAAGTCAATTTTGGGGGGACCCTACAAAGTCGACCTAGAGCGTCCACACTGGACACCTAGGTCGACTGGTAGGGGCTAGGGGGACCTTGGACTGGTCCACAGTGGCAGGGGGGCACCCCTTGCCAAGTGCCAGGGGGCTCAGCCTTTGCCCCATTGTACCTGGGTGGGCAGGGTGGGCAGGGCTCTGCCCTGCCCTTTGGGGGGGCATGCCAGGCTCCCTGTGCCAGCCCCCCTGGCAAGGAGGGCAGTGGGGGAGTCCTGGAGAGCCGTACATTGACTTAGAGTCAACTTAGGGCTACTCCAGGTCTACACTGGCTTAAGTCGACTTTAGAAAGTTGACTTAAGCCAAAAGTCGACTTAAAATGAGATTTAGTAAAGTCCACTTAATTTTCCTTAAGTCGACTTAAGCAGCTTGCTTAAGTCGACTTAAGGAAAGTGTAGTGTAGACGCAGAGTAAATTAAGTCGACTTAAGCAAGCTTAAGTCAACTTAATTTACATGTGTAGATGCACCCATGGAGTCCAGGGAAATATGAATAAGTTCTTGTGACTCATAATGTGTAGTTCCTGGATTCTTTCCTTGGGCTTATTGTACCTTTGAGGTCCACTGCATCATACAGCAAATTTCTTGCATATGTCTGTAATGTTCTCCTCCTCCAATCCGGACTGATGTGTCATTGTGCCACTCCAATTCTCCACTCCAGGGCCCTGACTTAGCCCATCTTGAGGTGTGAACCCCACTCTTGGGTCAGCTCACGCCCTGCCTCCCTCACCCAGTGGAAGAGCGCTTTCACTAGCCACTCATGGGATAGTCCCCCAGTCCCAGATGCAATCCTGGTAACATCATCTTGCAGGTTAAGTGCACCCCACTCCATTCTGGAAGCTCCTTTACACTTGTCTGTTAATTTATCAAAGAAATTGATATGCACCAGGTGTGTCACTCACAACCAACACACTCAATCTACAAGCACTGCTTTAGATAAAACAGAGTTTATTAACTGTATTAAGAACTTAAGTGAATATGAAATCAAATGATTGTTCAGTCAAGAAGTTAATTAGAACCAAATAAAAGGAAATTCACTTTCTAAACTAAGTTCATTGTTATAGTCTACTCTCTGGCTACTGCACAGATTGGCTGTGATGTGTTTTGCAGCCAGACTCTTCCTGCCATGTTGGTAGACACCAGTCTTTGGTGTTTCATAGACGATGGATTCCAGGGAGAGAGCCTCTAACCAGAGGTGTCCTTTGTTTTCAACCAGTTTCCTCAACCACCCCCTGGGGGCAGGTTATCATCCTTGTCTGGTAATGGATGTGATCTTGCCTTCTTAAGCCAAGGTGCTTTGGTGCTTTCCATTGTTCCTGTATGCATGCTTCTGTGAGGCATGAAACCACAGCTCTACTTCAAATGAAGTCATGACATAAAAGACTTTCACATCTGTATACGTGTTTGATGTTGCAGAAAAAATGCTACCATACCAGTAATGTTCAGTATGTCATGAGCATTCCAAAAACACCTTACACAACATATTTTTATGAGCACAAATGATACCCAGATCATACCACTAGGGCCGATGTGGGATGCAGCATGTCACAATGTGCAATAAAAAAAAGAGATATAGCTAGTTATACAGAGTTATTTAGGTGCCTGAAGATGCAGATAGAGCCTTAGGGCTAAATAAACAAGGAGTCTGGTGGCCCTAGGGCTAGCTTCACAAAAGTCCTTAGGGGCTGCAAAGCTTAGAGTTTAAATACTAAATATTTAATTCAATAGCCATTAGGTCAGAAAGTGAGCAATTCATTCCCTAACACAGTCTGCACCTACACTGGTAAATTAAGTCGACTTAAGCTTGCTTAAGTCGACTTAATTTACCCTATGTCTACACTACAGTTTCCTTAAGTCGACTTAAGCAGCTTGCTTAAGTCGACTTAAGGAAAATAAAGTCGACTTAATTAAAACTAAGTCAACTTTATTAAACCTCCTTTCTAGTAGACCTAAGGATTAAGTCAACTCCCTAGAGTCGACTTAAGCCAGTGTAGACATGGGGTATCCCTAAGTTGACTTAGGGCTACCCCAGGGCTACACCAATGCCCTCCCTGCCGAGAGGGGGCACAGGGGTAGTCTGACATTCCCCCCCTCACCTGGCAGGGCAGAGCCCTGCCCACCCTGCCCCTATGCCCTGCCAGGGTCCCTGTCCCCCTTTGCCCCATTGTACCTAGGTACAATGGGGCAAAGGCTGAGCCCCCTGGCATTGAGCAAGAGGTGCTCCTCCTGCCCCTGTGGACCTGCCCTAGGTCCCCCTAAGCCCCTAGAAGTCGACCTAGGCATCCAGTGTGGACGCTCTAGGTCGACTTTCCAAGTTCCCCTTTAAGTTGACTTTATTTTTAAGTGTGGACACACTAAGTCAACTTAGTTAAAGTCGACTTAAATTACCAAGTGTAGACATAGCCACAGTGTTTAGGGCACTGAGCAAATATTCAGCAGACTCAGGTCCAAGTCCTTGCTCTAGAAAATATCTCATGGACTCATAGGCTATGTCTACACTACAAAAGGTTTGGCTGACTTTGTTAAGTCGACCTAAAGTCAACCTTATTAGGTCGACTTAGCAAAGCTTTTCCCCTGAACAGGGACTTAGTAAGTTGACCTAACTGTTCTTAGGTCAACATAATAAAGTGGACTTAAGCATCCACACTGTGCTTAGGTCAACCTAAGGAGTCGACCTAAGGGTTAGGTCGACCTAACTGGTGGTTCTTATTAAGTCGACCTAAGCTTTTATTAAGTCGACTTAAGGAAGCTCTTAAGTCGACTTAATGAAAGCCTGGTGTGGACAGGGACTAAGTTAGGTCAACTTAAGCCTCCTGAAGGTAACCTAACTTGCAAGTGTAGACACAGCCATAGACTCTATGGTCTGAAGGGACTAGTATGATCAACTAGTCTGACCTCCTGCACAATGCAGGCCACAAAACCTCACCCACACACTCCTTCAATAAGCCTCTAACCAATGACTGAGTTATTAAAGTCCTTAAATAATGATTTAAAGACTAAGATACAGAGAATTCACCAGCAAACGAGCCATTCCCCATGCTACAGAGGAAGGCGAAAAACCCCCAGAGCCCCAGCCAATCTGCTCTGTGGGAAAATTCCTTCCCGACCCCAAATATGGTGATCAGTTAAACCCTGAGCATGTCCGCAAGTCTCACCAGCCAGTTACCCAGGAAAGAATTCTCTGTAATAACTCAGAACCCACTCCATCTACCCTCCCTTCTTACGCCACTGGCATATCTAGCACTAGTAGCCAAACCAGCCAGTTAATTACCAAACTATGCTGTCCCCATCATACCATCCACTCCATAAATTTATCAAGCTCAGTTTTGAAGGCAGTTATGTTTTTTGCCCCCACAGCCCTTGGAAGGCTATTCCAGAACTTTACCTATGTCTAATTTCAAGCCTAAATTTCCTGATGAACAGTTTGTAATATTTGTTCTCCTGTCCATATTCGTGCCATACTCATATAATTCCTCTCCCTCCCTGGCATTTACCCCTCTGATGTATTTATAGGGAGCAATCATATCTGCCCTCAACCTTCTTTTGGTTAGGCTAAACAAGCCAAGCTTAAGTCTCCTCTCATAAGGCAGGTTTTCTATTCTGCGGATCGTCCTTTTAGCCCTTCTCTGCACCTGTTCCAGTTTGAATTCATCTTTTTTAAACATGGGGAACCAGAACTGCACACAATATTCCAAATGAGGTCTCACCAGTGCCTTGTATAATGGCACTAACACCTCCCTATCTCTACTCGAGATACCTCTTCTGATGCATCCACGGACCGCATTAGCTTTTTTCACAGCCACATTGCATTGGCAGCTCATAGTCATCCTGTGGTCAACCAGTACTCCCAGGTCCTTCTCCTCCTCCATCCCTTCCAACTGATGTATCCCAATGTATAGGAAAAATTCTTGTTATTCGTCCCTAAATGCATGACCTTGCACTTCCCATATTAAATTTCTTCCTGTTCCTAATAATCCAGTTGACAAGGTCATCCAGATCTTTCTGTATAATTTCCCGATCCTCCTCTGAATTGGCAACACCTACCAATTTGGTGTCATCTGCAAACTTAATTAACACATTCCCACTTTTTGTGTCAAGGTCAGTAACAATGAATGTCCTAAGCTTTCTGTAGGATATAGGGCATTATGCACACACCTATCCCTGGCTGTCCTTTGTGCAGGGCTTAAGGCTGTCAGCATGCTCTGAAGAAGCCTTTCGGATTGGCCCTGCTGGTGAGATAGGCAGGGAACACATAGTTTGATAATCATACTTCAGGGCTCCTATGATTATGTGCACCGGGATTCCAAACAGTTTGTTAGCAGTGGAGAGTTGTCAGGACTTGATGCCAACTGACAGAAAGATGTGTGCCTACTGGGTCAAGTGGCAGCTCAGCTGTGGTTTTGAGAATGTCAGTGAAGTCTAAATGTTGGATTTAGAAACCTAGAGGAAATTAGTCACTTAAGTACCTCTGTAAATCTGGCCCGACTGCAATTTTCAAAAGCACTAAGGTGCCTCCTATGGAAATGAATAAAAGATGGGCCTCTGGGAATTTTTAAAAATTGCATTAGGTTCCTATTGCATCTTTTGGCACATGGTCAATAGGAGTTAGAAACTATAAGTCACTGAGGTAATTTTATATATCCCTCCTTACACATCACTGGGCATGTCTACATTGCTACTTCAGCAAGTATCAATTGAGAGATTCTGTGCAGACCTTCTAAGTTGAATAGAGAGCACTCTCCCATCAACTCATTTAGTCCACCTCCTCAATAGGTGGAAGGCAGCATCAACGGGAGGGTGTATCCTGTCAATGCAGCACCATGAAGTAAGTACATTCACACCAGTGTGGCTTAGCTTTTTATATCTGTAGGTACCTAATAGCTTTGTAATTCCCCATCTTATACACCATCAGCTATTGTGGCAGTGCTTTTACTTTCATAGGTGTCTATTACCCCTCTGTGCCAGCTGGTAAAGGGTGCACTCAGCACCCTGTGGTCAGAATATTTAGCCAAATAGGGACTTGTAAGGTGCCCCATAAAAGTTGCTGTAATGCTGATCATTAATATTATCATGATGTATGCACTCAATGTGTAAAGAATTGTGTGTGTGTGTGTGTGTGTGTGTGTGTTGGGAATATGATACTATAATATGTTCAGACCAAACAATCAGAGCAGAGAAGATGAACAAGTTTCTCTTAGACAAAGAAATATTGATCTACGTGTTTTCTTCTGTCTCTGATATATATTGAGCAAGGTCAGGCTAGAGATAATGTTGATAAATGCAAAATAATGCATGTTCGAAACATAATCTGAATCATACACATACAATGATGGGGTTTGAATTAGCTGTTACCACTCAAGTAAGATCTTGAAGTCATTGTAGAGTGTTCTCTGCAGCAGCAGTCAAAAAAGCTAACAGAATGTTGGGAATCCTTAGGAAAAGGATAGATAATAAAAGAGAAAATATTATATTCCCTCTATAAAACTCCATGGTGTTGAGATCTGGTCACCCCATCTCAAACAAGATATATTGGGATTGAGAAAGATACAGAAAAGGGCAACTAAAATAATTAGAAGTATAGAAAAATGTCCCTATGAAGAGAAATTAATAAGATTGGGAATTTTCATCTTGAAACAGGGGTGACTAATGGGGTTATGATAGAGGTCCATAAAACCCTGGCTGGTGTGGAGAAAGTAAATCAGGATGTGTTATTTACTGCTTCTTATAACCCAAGAACTAGAAGTCAGTAAATAAAATTACTAGGCAGCAGGTTTAAAACAAATAAAAGAAAGTATTTATTCACATAACATATAATCAACCAGGGAACTCTTTGACAAAGGATATTGTGAAGGCCAAGATTATAACTGATTTAAAAAAGAACTAGATAAGTTCATGGAAAATAGGTGGCCATTAACTGGAATGGGCTGGGATGCAAAATCATGCTCTGAGGCATTCCTACTCTCTGTTTTACAGAAGCTGGGAATAGGCAACCGGAGACGGCTCACCTAATGAGAACGCTCTATTCATTCCCTCTGAAGCACCTGGCATTGATCACTATTATAAGACAGGATATCGGGCTAGATGGACCTTTGGACTGACCTCGTATGGTCGTTCATATGTTCTTGTGTTCTTCAGAGGCCATGAGGAAGGGAGAGAGATGTTACAAAGAGCCAAACAGCACAGGGCAAAGCATGTCAAGGAACGGCCCTGCCCAGCGGGACTCGGGGCCAGCAGGAGCCAGGAGCCCCGTGCCGCAGGGAAGCGCAACCAGCGAGGGCCTGGAGCCGCGGCATCGGGCTCTTGTGGCCCCAGCCCCCAGGCCGCGTTGGGGGGTTGGGCCAGCAGGGGTCGCCTGAGCAGCGCTGCCTTCCGCTCCTGCTCGGCCCACATGCCATGTTTGGCACGCATGTCAGGGGTTGCTGACCCCTGCTGTAATAGTTCTCTGAATGCCCAAATATCCCTGCTTTGGCTGCGTCTGCAACTGCACTTACTGGTTGATATAGATTTATGCTTCACCTCTTCTCCATATGTCAGCTGGATGCAAATGTTAGCGTAATATTGCAGAGCTAAAATTACTTTAAAACCCAGGTTGCAAGCTAGATATTGCTGGTCACATTTGGATCAGGAAATTACCTTCATTTTCTAAATCAGAGGTAAAATTTTCTAAAGGGTCAAAATTACTTAGAAGCCTGATTTCCATTTTCAGAATGACAAAGGCTCTTAAGGCCAGATTTTTAAAGAAACTAAAAATAAAATGTATATTCAACTCAATGAGTCAAATTCTGCTCTTTATCTTAGCATCAGTTCATTTGCATTGGAAATAAATCAGTGCTGAGTTTATTCTATTAGTACTACCTTTTACATGTGATTTAATTTCCATATGCTAATGAGTTAAGTAGATGGTAGAGTTCAGGATCCTGATCAATGGAAGGAAGGAAAGAAGCAGAACACATACCCTGGACTTCAGAAAAGCAGATTTTGGCTCCCTTAGGGAGCTGATGGGCAGGGTCCCATGGGAGGCTGATCTGAAGGGGAAAGGTGTGCAAGACAGCTGGCTGTATTTTAAAGAAACCCTGTTAAAGGCACAGGAAGATAACATTCCGATGTGCAGAAAGAACAGCAAATGTGGACGGCGACCAGCGTGGCTTAGCAGGGAACTCTGCGGGGAGCTGAAACATAAAAGGGAGGCTTACAAGAAGTGGAAGCTTGGACAGATGACAAGGGAGGCGTATAAAGATATTGCTCGGGACTGCAGGGATCAAATCAGAAAGGCCAAAGGACAATTGGAGTTGCAGCTAGCAAGAGATGTGAAGGATAACAGAAAGGGGTTCTATAAGTATATCAGCATCAAGAAAAGGATCAGAGGTGGTGTAGGTCCCTTACTGAATGGGGAAGGCATCCTCGTGGAGGATGATGCGGAAAAGGCTGAAGTACTCAATGCTTTTTTTACTTCAGTCTTCACAGGAAGGGCCAGATCCCAGGCCACTACACAGGGTAAAGCGGAATGGAGAGAAGGAGAGCGGCCCTCGGTGATGGAAAGTCAGGTTAGGGAACACTTAATGAAATTGGATGTGCACAAGTCCATGGGGCCGGATGGACTGCATCCGAGGGTGCTGAGGGAGTTGGGGGAAGTGATTGCAGAGCCACTGGCCATTATCTTTGAGAACTCGTGGCGAACGGGGGTGGTCCCGGAGGATTGGAAAAAGGCAAATATAGTACCTATCTTTAAGAAAGGGAAAAAGGAGGATCCGGGGAACTACAGACCGGTCAGCCTCACCTCAATCCCTGGGAAAATCATGGAGCAGGTCCTCAAGGAATCCATCCTGAAACACTTGGAGGAAAATAGAGTGATCAGGAACAGTCAACATGGATTCACCAAGGGCAAATCGTGCCTGAACAACCTGATTTCCTTCTATGATGAGATGACTGGATTTGTGGATGCGGGAAGAGCCGTTGATGTGGTTTACCTTGACTTTAGCAAGGCTTTTGATACGGTTTCCCATAGCATTCTCGTCGGCAAGTTAAGGAAGTATGGGTTGGACAAGTGGACCATAAGGTGGATCAAAAACTGGTAAGATCAACGGGCTCAGCGGGTAGGAATCAATGGCTCGATGTCTGGTTGGCAACCGGTAACGAGTGGAGTGCCCCAGGGGTCGGTCCTGGGGCCGGTTCTATTCAACATCTTCATTAATGATCTTGATGATGGAATAGACTGCGTGCTTAGTAAGTTTGCGGATGACACCAAGTTGGGGGGAATGGTAGATACTCTGGAGGGCAGGGACAGGATCCAGGGAGACTTGGGCAAATTGGAACACTGGACTGAAAGAAACCTCATGAGGTTCAACAAAGACAAGTGCAAAGTCCTGCACTTAGGACGGAAAAATCCCATGCACTGCTACTGGCTGGGGACCAATCGGCTAAGGAGCAGCGCTGTAGAAAAGGACCTGGGGGTTATGGTGGACGGGAAGATGAATATGAGCCAACAGTGTGCCCTTGTTTCCAAAAAGGCCAATGGCATATTAGGCTGCATCAGTAGGAGTATTGCCAGCAGATCAAGGGATGTGATAATTCCCCTCTATTCGACACTGGTCAGGTGGAATACTGCGTCCAGTTTTGGGCTCCCCACTACAGAAAGGATGTGGACAAATTAGAAAGAGTCCAGCGGAGGGCAACAAAAATGATTAGGGGGCTGGGGCACATGACTTATGAGGAGAGACTGAAGGAACTAGACTTATTTAGTCTACAGAAGAGAAGACTGAGGGGAGATTTGATAGCAACCTTCAACTACTTGAAGGGTTGCTCCAAAGAGGAGGGAGCTAGGCTGTTCTCGAGGGTAACAGAGGACAGAACAAGGAGCAATGGTTTCAAATTACAGCTGGGGAGGTCAAAGTTGGATATTAGGAAAAACTTTCTCACTAGGAGGGTGGTGAAGTATTGGAATGGGCTATCTAGGGACGTGGTAGAATCTCCATCTTTGGAGATTTTTAAGGCTCGGTTAGACAAAACCCTGGCTGGGGTGATTTAGGGGGAGAGGTCCTGCTTTTTAGCAGGGGGTTGGACTAGATGACCTCGTGAAGTCCCTTCCAACCCTATTATTCTATGATTCTATGATTCTAAGTGAAGAAGAATCTCTCCCAGTACGTTATTTCCATTTCTCCTTCTTCAATTTCAATTTGTGGTCCTATCTATGGAGGGTGCTATATTTTCATATTGATATCCATAGTATAGGAACACTTTAGAAATTCTAACATTAACATGAGTAAAACTTTACTTCCCTTGGACTAGTATTCCCTCCCCATGACCTATTAAGAGAATTTATTAAATGTGTGTGGAGTAGCAGTAATAATGAGAGTAGACTCTAGAAGTACATTTCCCATGAATTCTGTCCTTTTGCCATAATTGAAAAACGCCTTGTCCCAGTGCCCTGTATTCCTCATAATTATTTGTAAACAGTGATTTAATACCCTCTTAAATGTCTCTTCACTAAGCTAAACATGTTTACCTCTTGAATCCTTGGAAACTGGGACATCATTTAGATAAGCAGCCAAATGCCTACAAAGTTGTCTCAGCAAAGTAGCTGTTAGTCCTTGGAAAGTCGCCAGATCCCAATTTAAACTAAAGGGTATCATCCTCAACTGGGAGAGAAAAAAAGTGAAAACAATAAACCTATCAACAGCTCTAAATGTAGATTTCAGTTCTGGATTTCACTCTGTGGAGATGTGCAAATATGCTCTTCTAAAATGGATAACAGAGACATACCCCAGCACTATAGGCTAATTATTATTCTTGGTAGGCACTAAAGCACACTGATTTAACAGGAAATACGCCATCTAATGTCTTTCCCTTCCATGTGACACAGCTGCAATCAAACATTTGGATTATGTAGTCATTTTTATCTCCAACTTGTTCTTTATCAGCTCTCATGCCCTCATTTTATTTTCGATTTCAGGAATGCAGTTAATTCTTTGGCAGACTGAAGCAGCTTTCTTCTTCTTATGTGGTCTTTTGAGTTTGGCTATTGCAGGAGGAATGTTTCAAAGTATTTTCTCATATTCATCCTGATTCTACAGCTTTAATAATTAAATGTGCAGACCATCAAATTTGGATTCCAACTATTTTATGAAGGCTTAAAGGCACCTACAGTCAGCTATAAACAACCATAACTACTATGTTTTCTGACACCAAAGGTTTCGCCTAATTTTGGTTATGACATATGCTCGTTGATTTAGATGACTCAGCTACCTAGCTTTCTAGTCTGCTTTGGAATATTATAGCTGTTTCTTTAAAAATGTGTAGCCCAGTCAGTTCCATGATTAATTAGGGTTCTTACTATAATCATTAGTTTTCTAGAGCTAAATTCTGAGCAGTGCTGAGCAGTTGCCCGTTTGATCAAAATCTGTGAGCCTGATCCTGCTCTCACTGAAATCAATGGGAATTTTGCAGTTGACTCCTACAGAGAACTCTAAGTGCTTAGTAGATCAGATATTTCAGGGTTTGGACTCTAATCTGGTATGTTTTCCTTCTATCAACTCATTGACATCAAGAATTGATTCTCAGTTTGATTCTCACTGAATGGTAGAATGAAGTAGTTTCCATTTTCCTCTCTTTTGTTTCACAAAAAGGGCTAGTTTATTACCAGAACTATTTAAATAGGGAAACATGGCAGTCCTATTGTGTCCAATTTCACTTTTAATCTACATGGTATATCTCAGTTGTGGCTGTAGAGAAGAGGAGCTGAACTCAGCTCCCAGGAAAAGGAGAAATGGACTTAGGAATTACAGTAGACAAGAAGCTGGATATGAGTCAGCAGAATGTCCTTGTTGCCAAAAAGATGAATGGCATATTGGGTTGCATGAATAAGAACACTGAGAGCAGATCAAGGGAAGTAATTATTTCCCTCTATTCGGCTCTGGTGAGGACACATTTGGAATATTGTGTCCAGTTTTGGACTGTACTATCCCAAAGCAGTGACTTCCACAGATTGATTCTGTGTTGTGTGGAAAAAATGCTCCCTCTCGTTTCTGTTAAAGCTGTTCGTAAATTTCATTGCTGATCCCCTTTTCATTGTGGGAAAGGGTAAATAACATTTATCTATTCACTTTCTCCACATCATTCATGATTTTATAGACCTGTATCATACACCCCTCCCCTCCTTAGTTATCTCTGCTCTAAGTTAAACTGTAATTTTTTTAGACTGTTTTAATATGGAAACCATTTTAGATCCTTGATCAGCTTTGTTGCTCAGCTCTGAAGCTTTTCCAGTTCCACTATATCATTTTGAGGTTGGGTGACCAGAACTGACCACAATATTCAAAGTGTGCATGCACCATGGATTAATATAGTGACATTATGATATTTTCTGTCTTACTTTCTATTCCTTTCCTAAAAATTCCCATAATTGTGTTAGCCTTTTTGGTCACTGTAGTACATTGAGCTGAAATTTTCAGGTAACTTATCCATGGTGACTCCAAGACCTCTTTTTAGAGTGGTAATAACTAATTCAGACCCCAACCATTTATAATGTGCATTTATCAATGTTAAATTTCATGTCATTTTGTTGCCTATTCACCCAGTTTTATCAGCTCCTCCTCTAACTCATCACAGTCAGCTTTGGATTTAATAATTTTGTTTCATTTGAAAACCTCACCACTTCACTGTTTACTCCTTTTTCCAGATCATTAACATCTTTCAAAAACAACTTCCTCTAGCTGATTTGCATCTAGCTGCAGCAGAAAGTACGGAATTAAACTTTGTCTATGTAAAGAGCTATTTCTTCTCCTTTGGTTCAGTTTTGATTTAACTTAATGAAGAAGAAAATGTGCAGGAAAAAAATGTGCAATGTGCCTTTGGGCCTGTCACCATTACCTCCAGGATGGAGTGTTTTGAAGCCTGCTGCAATTATAATACCTCTCTTGCTAAACGCTTCTATTTTCACTCCCACTAATGTCACTAACCAAATAATTTCAACAGAACAATTAGCTACAGAATTAATGCATCCATTTGTAAATGCCAGTCTTGAAACAGCTGTAACTGAAACAAGGAAAAAAATGCACTAATATATTTATTATCTTAACTGACCATCCAATAGCTATTTATATTAACCAATATCAGTAGCACATGAATTGAATGAATAACCTCATGGCATGAAAGAGTAAATAGATATGAGGTTGATAATGGCTCAGATTCAGGGAAGTTATGTATAACAAGATTGTTCTGATATGAGAGCTGGATCGAATTTTTTGACTGAAACCTTTTTTAATAAAACATACAAATTTGGGTCAACTGTAACATTTTGCAAATTCACACTGAATCTAAATTATCGTTGTCAACCCAACACAGCACACTCCCCCACCTAAAACATCTGAAAAATTAAAGCCTTTTGCTTTGACTTTGTAAATGATGCATTTTGATTTTTTTTCACTTAAAACTCTCTTTGCTTTGAAATTTACTTAAATTTTATGACAAAAAAATAGAGAATCACATTAAAAAGCTCAAAACTGAAAGAAAGCATTTTGTTTTGGGACAAACAAGATGTTTTATTCAATATAGAACTGTGTGTGTGTGTGTGTGTGTTTTGAATTCACTAAAAAATGAAAACTTGTTTTTAAGTCAATGCAAAATAGTTTTTTGACTTTGACAATCAGTCATTGGCACAGCTGTAGCTGATACTATCAGAGCTGCAATCTAAGCCAGATACTTCCCCAGATGCCAGAATAGAAGAAAAAATAGTGATTTAGTATCATGCTTATTAATGCTCCAACATGGTGTTTGTAGGTATTACATTGCTCAAGGTACTCTCTTTTTGGTAAGACATAAAACCTAGCTTGAAACCAGTGTTGCTTATTATCCTTAAACCCATTGTCCAGATCAAAATGTAGTTTGCAAAACTAAAATCTGCTTTTTAAAACTCCGGCTATGGTTTCTATTGGCTCAGATAATGCAATTCACTAACTACTTGAGATTCCTATGTTAGATTACTACTATCGGGACAGTTTTAATTTCAAGAGTGAATGAAATTATCCTTTTACACAGTTCATCCTATGATTTGCATTACAAGTAGTACCAAGGGCTACGTCTACACTGGCAATTTAAGTGGACTTAAGGAGGCTTAAGTCGACTTAAATTAAGCCACGTCCACACTAGACTTTCATTAAGTCGACTCAAGAAAGTCCTTAAATCGACTTAATGAAAGCTTAAATTGACTTAGTTACTACCAATCCTTAAGTGACTTAAGCCTTAAATTGACTCCTTAAGTCGACTTAAGGATAGTGTGGACGTGGAGTAACTGAGAAGTAGGCTTTATTAAGTCGACTTAAGTGGACTAAGTCGACTTAAAGTCGACTTAAAGCTAAGTCAACTTAGTCCACTTTGTTAAGTCGACTTTAATAAGGTCAACTTTAAGTCGACTTAAAGTTGACCTTATTAAAGTTGACTTAACAAAATCGACTTAACTTTTTTAGTCTATACATAGCCAAGAAGCCTTACCTGAGATTAAAAGTAGTTCATGCCTTGAAGAAGAGATTACCATCAATATAAATAAAACAAAATATATTATTTGGGCTATTTTGAAGAAGTGGATCTGAAGCAAAATTGATCCAAACTTGCACAGGAAGCTTGCAGAAAGCTTATAATTGAACCTAGAATTTATAAATTGTAAAACAAAATCTTAGACCTGGTCTACACTACACCAAATTTGATGACAGTCAATGGAGATAAGCAAGCTACACAGAGTAGCTTGCATATCTCCCATTGACTTTCTAAATCCTTAATAAAACAGCGTCCCCATTATATTGCACTGATGGGAAATGTCTTCCCTTCAATGCAGTTCTAGTCTTTTTCTGGGGTTGGATTTGTTCAGTTGGCTTCGGGATTGATTGAGCAGGCCTCCACTTCCACTCAACTGATCCTGAAGAATCGAGCTGACGATGGTGAATTTGTTGCCATCAGTAAAGACACAGTAATCACACAGTAATTTTTCCTCTTGCAAGTATTTGTATTTTCTATTGAAGTCCTTCAATATTCACAGAGTCTAAAGTCAAAAGAGACGGCTGTGATCATCTAGCCTGATTTCCTGTATCAGACAAGCCACAGAACTTCCATAAAATAATTCCTAGAGCAGATCTTTTAGAAAAAAAATCCAATTTTAAAATTGCCAGTGATAGAGAATCCATCATGGCCATTGATAAATTGTTCCAATGGATAATAACTCTCACTGTTAAAAAATTACACCTTATTTTCAATCTGAATTGATCTGTCTTCAGCTTCCAGCCACTGAATTGTGTTATATCATTCTCCGCTAGACTGAAGAGTCTGGTGCTAATTATTTATTCTTTATATACTATATGGCTATGTCTACACTAGAAAAGTTAGGTCAACTTTATGAAGTCGACTTAATAAGGTCAACTTTAAGTTGACTTAAAGTGGACCTTATTAAGTCTACTTAACAAAACTCGACTTAACTTTTCAAGTGTAGACGTGGCCCCTTTTTGCCCTTATGAAGTTGACTTAACATTTTAAGTCAACTTTAAAAAGTCCAACGAGGCACTACTCCATGTCTCCACTGGCTTAAGTCAACTTAATAATGTAGATTTAAGAGCTAGTTCGAATTAAAACGAGGTGTTATTAATTTGAATTAACTTTTCCTTAATTCGACTTAAGGAGCAATTTAAGTCGAATTAAGGAAAGTCCAGTGTAGACACGGAGTAAATTAAGTCGACTTAAGCCTCCTTAAGTCGACTTAATTTCTAAGTGTAGACGCACCCTATAGTACCAGGAAACAGTTCTGATGGCAAATTAGTAATTTAACTGGGTTATGAAACTGGCTCTGTCCTACTCTATTGTACAGCAAAACTAATAAATAAATTGCTCCACACCTTATGTACAACATTTCTTATTCATGTGAAGTGGTGACCTTTCACTTACAGCACTTCATATTTTGCACATTTTGCAAAATGTTGCTTTTAAAACATCTTCTGCCTTTCAGAAACAAGCAAGTCATTATTTTATGTACCCATTTACAAGTTTTCACACAAACACCTACACGCATATAAAGAAAAAAACTGTGTGTGAACAGAAAGCTTGGAAAATACATAGTTTTTCTCTCTTTCTGGTACTTCTTTCAAAACACGGAAGGGAAAAACAGAGAAGAGAAGGGGAGAAAGAAATATGGAAAACATTTTTACTCTCTTGTCTAACCTCTTGTTTCCCTTATTTATTCCGTATTTATTCAAAAAGTCTGGCAGTCAGTATTTCATTAGTGCTCTAATTCCTGTTCCACTGATCATGATGTAGTCAGCTTCTTGCAAGCTATCATTTTCAAACTCATTGATCAACATGATAATTTTGCATATTTCTAGCAGGAAGCACATGTTTGTTTTACTTTTGGTCATTGTCTCTTTATGGGAGCTAAATCTCACAGAGAGAGAATACAAACCAAGTAAGGACTGAAGTTCCAGGGTGTGGGGCTATAACGTGGTCAAATTAACAACTAATACCTTTACATTTATATAATGACTTCCCTCTAAAGCTTTTTTGGGTGCTTGAGAACTAGTAAACATCGCAACATCCCTTTGAACCAGAACAATATTTTAATTATTTTAAACTGGCACAGAGAGGCTAAGTGATTTACCCAAGGTAACACCATGATTCAGTGTCAGAGGGGCGGGCCCACTTCAATCTGTGTGACTGATCTGTCACAATAGCTATGTTCCCTTGGGAAAAATGAAGTGTCATTCTCAAGAATGAAGCTCATGATGAGCATACTGTGGGTGTGGGGACAAAGGAGGCCAGCGCTTGGCTAAATTCCTGAGGGTGAGGCTTGGGCCCAGGCTTTGGGCTTGAATTATCCTCCACTGGACCCCTGATTTGGGCTAAAAAGCCATGTATTATACAAAAGTACAAACAAAAATCTTGCGGTAATCATACAGCAGTTCTTTAGCTTTGAGAAAAGGGGGCGGGAAGGAAAAAAAGCTAAAACAAAGCTTAATTGGCAGACAGTGATGGGGTTATAGCAAATGCAGATAATTCCTCATCAGCACCTGGTCATTAGGAGGGTGTTATCTTCTCTTTCCCAAGCCTATTAAAAAAAAAAAAAAAGTGGCAATTCCCTTCCTCCCCTCCTTTCTTGCAAAATCATTGTTTAAAAAAATGCTATAGTAATTTCTATTGCAAAAATAATATATTTCAAAGGAAAGTGCCTCTGCTCTGTAAGCTACAGCTGTGAATAACAACAGAGGTGGGTATAATTATATTCCTCCTATAGCCATAAATATTCATTTTATAATCATTATGTTTCCAAATAGGAGGTTTTAAAAGTGTTGTAAATAAAGTATGTATTCATGTATTAGCTTAAATCAAAAGATGTAAAGTCCTTAACTTGAGGCTCACTTCACTGGTCAAAAAGCAAAGAGGAAAAAGTGGAATAAATACTATTACCAAATAAACTTCTCCTTATCATTCCACCCCATTTCTCTCTCTTGACCCTGCTACACATGAGACAGAGTATATATCGATAAATAAATTTGCTAGTCTTTAAAAGTGCCACAGAACTCCTTGCTTGTTTCTCTGCATCAGTTACCCACCTAAAAAACCAGGATATTAGTACTTAGAAACACCCTTACAAGAGTGTTATGAGGAAGAATGCGTGCAAAATCCTGCTGTGTTCAGGTACTATGGTAAGGGGAGCTATATAAATACCTTAGATTAAAAAAAAGACTTTTTGTGGGAGACGTCGTCTGGATTTCAGTTGCTGAATACATCTATTCAGAGGGTAAAGGAACTAGATCTAATCTATCAATTTTCTAGTTGTCCTGCCAATAGAGAGGATGCATATTTTCTCCATGTCTGGGGCACACTGCAGACTTTTCACTTCTGTCCAAATATCTCCACCATGTAGATGTGGATATGTTCTCTCTTGTATTCTTCCAGTGCTGAGGGACATATGGCTGGTCTTCACTGAACGCAGGAAAATTGTGGCTTTCAGATCAATCTCCCAGTTGACTGATCGGGTCTGTGAAGATCCACTCAGCCGATCAGGAAGCCCACCCCAGAAAGTGGAGAAGCACTTAGTCAAAGGGAGGGCATTTCCCTTCAGCTCAGTGCGCATAAGACACTGTGGCAAGTAAGTGGCATGCAGAGGCGGCTTTCGGGGTCAGCGAAGCAGGTGCTCGCCTAGGCACCTGAGCAGCAGGGGGCCCCTTTGCCTACCCCAAAAGCTGTGTCTGCCTCCCGCCTTGCAGAACACACAGTAGGGTCAGCAGTGTGGAGGGGATGGGGGGGGGGCGAGGCCCAGGGCCAGTCGGCCTGTGAGGGCCCCAGTGCTTAGGCATGGAAGGCTGGCCCAGAGGCTTGCCTCCGCACTCCCACCCTGCTCCTTGCCTTTGGCAATGGGCAGGGGTTTGGGGGCTCCTGGCAGGGTGGAGGGGGCTGGCCATGAGCAGCTGGAGCCATGGGGGGTGGGGTGCCAGGGCTGAGGGGGAGCACTGCCAGGGAGCCCTAAGGGGGCCCGCAATAGACCTTTGCCTAGGGCCCCGGATAGGCTAAGGCCACCTCTGGTGGTATGCAGTCGAAGAGAGATGCAAACAGTATTTTAAGTACTTTGCATATCTCCCTTCCACTGCTTCCAAAATTCTGCTATGATGTCAACGAGCCAGGACCCTTCCTGTATTGCATGGTGATTGGTTGCATGCACTAGAAGACCTGATGTGTTTGTTTGTTTTCCCCCTGCTTCCTGGGACTCTGTAAACCACTTTTCACTTCCTTTCGGAAATGTCTTCCAAAAGCCAGTTCACTCCCTGAAATCAACATTACCATCACATCCCACTTCTCTGAATCCCTGCTGCAAGCACACCCTGGCACTGGCCTCGGCAACAGCTGATCCTGAAAAAGGAATCCGTGCTACAATCCCTTCATCTCCCAAAGAGATAAGCAAATAAAAACAGGCTCATTAGGTGTTTTGGAGATGGCTTTCATTGCAGACACAAAGATTGCATAGTGGCAGGAGCACATGTTGATGGTGAATTCCCTGAGAAATCAAATATTTTTAGAAGTTAATGGAAGGAGGAGGGGTTGATTCTGCAGCAGGTGGTCCACTTTACATTATTTCCAGTAATGGCTTTGACATTTCCTTATCTGTCCCTGCCATTTGTCTCTATTTTTCTTTTAAATAAAGAAAATAATGAAATGAATGCATCATGGCCAACCATAGTAATTTGCATTTGTAATTAGCCTTTTTTTAACCACACATGAAGAATTCTTGCTTTTGCCATTCTCGCATTGCTCCCTTCATTTTGATTATTTAACAAAACAAACAAGGAGTCCTATGGCACTTTATTTTGCTGAACTAGACTAACACAGCTACCCCTTTAGAACTTGTCTACAAGTCTGATGGCAGCCAATATTAACCAGAAATATTTCTGGTCTGTTTTTTCAGTCCAGGTAAAGGTATATTAACAGCTTCCCTAAAAGCAAACATATAGAAAGACTGTCTTTCCTCCACTTGCAGGTAATACAGGTAGTCAGGAGAGAATCCATGCTATCGCTGTATAAATAATATTGTTACCAACAAAGTATCATAAGCATCAAGTAGTTTATAAACATATTAAAAATCTTCACCCTGAAAAAAATTCCAACAGAATTTAGATATTGTTTGAACTGGGCAGGAACAAAAGCATTGTCATTGATCAACATTGGAAGGTTTAAGACATTTAAAAAAAAAATGAATCCAATCTGACAGTAGTTCACAGGGTAATGGGCCATGTTACTGCAGTAATTACAGTGTGAGCAGTAACATTTATTGTGGATAAAATTCCAGAGTGTTTTCTCTTAAAGGATGTCTGTTTGATGTTATACACTAGCAATAGATTATGATCTTTATATTCGGCATACTTTTGAAAATGCAAATATGCCCAAAGAGATGGGCAATGGCTCCTAAAAGCCCTAGTTTGCCCCACTGATATAGTCTCCATTAAGGACTCTATGTCTGTAGCCTATAGAGTCAGCATCATGGTGCTCTATCATGCCACTCTCCCCTCCTTTCTGCTCTTGGTACAACTCTACATTAAGTGGGGGTGGTGGATGGAGGGCAGAGAGCACAGAGCTGGCACATTTTCACCTACAGAAAGTTGCTTTCTGACAAGGGAATTCTCTGCTGGACAGATACTACCAGTTTCTGTCTCCTGAGTGGCATAAAGGTGCTGGTCTGGGTTACAGAATCTGACCCTACGACATTGTACCTAAAGGTTCAGGGAAGATGTGTATGTCCTCCAAACAATTCACAATTTTAAGACACACAAAATGAATGATACATAGTAAGTTCAATTGCCAACGCTGTATAATCATGTTACATATCACAGCATACACATCAACTAACAACGCTGTATTGGTCAATAAAGGTGAACAGTGTTATGTTTCTAGTTTTGATCAGAGTTGACTGAAAGAAACAAAATTCTATGGAACATTTCAACTAAAAACTAAGACAAAAAAGGTCATGTTTGTCCACTGTTTCCAATGGGAAATTTAGACTTTTAATTGAAAAATCAAAAATATTCATCAGTAATACCAAAAAAAAGGAAAACTGAAAATTTCAACATGGAAATGATGCAACAATGCAACATAGGAACTGAAAAACAAACAAGGAGTCTGGTGGAGAAAACCCCACAAAAGCTCATGCGATAAATAGATGTGTTAGTCTTTAAAAGTGCCATGAGACTCCTCCTTTGTTTTGCTGAACTAGACTATCCCATTTGGGTCTTGGCATCATAGGAACTACAGTCTCAATATCTCATGCTCCATCATTTCTACCACACTCCCATGATGCACCAAGGTCTTTCCTCTTGCTGAGCACTTCTGGGGCATTTTAGGAGATGTAATCCAATAAAAGGGTGATCTGGCATAGTGTAAACTAAATTAAAATTGTCAATCAATCCTAGTTTTAATTAGTGGCACAACATATGCACTCTATTTATTATTATATTTTATTACTGTATGTAATTTTTTTTCATACTGTTTTGGCTAATTTTAAAAAGAAGACAGTTGAATTTCAACATTTCTCTCTCTGATACATAACATTTAGAATGTCTTATCTCATCAAGCAAGTTGGGACAGAACTAACGAGTTGCCAAAATGTATTTAAAAAAAATAATAATGTTGCATAAAATGGAAAGATGGTTCAGGTGAAAGAACAAGACACACTATAAAAATAATGATAAAAGAACCAAACATCAGACTCCCTTATAATGAGTTGTAGAAATCAATTGACAAGTTAGGAGAAACAGCTGGGGAAATCTGAAAGCAGCTCTATAATTATTACTGTGTAAGGCCCGTGTCTTATGTAAAAGGAGCTTTTTTTAATACTGCTGAGATGGGTCAATTTGAACCTCAATTTTCATGAGTTTTATAACTAAATCAATTTAGGAATATTTAAATATTTGCCTTACTAGAACAGAACACCTGTCTATTTGGCTTATTATCTGGCTTACAACAGTGGCCAATATATGTTACTTCATACTGAGGGTGGTGGGTGTCTATAATAATGGGTGAAAACCTGCCTTCATTTAAGTAAAAGGCAAAAATCTTGTTGAATGTGAGGGCCAAGATTTCATCCAGTGTACTGAGCAAATTGTATAATGTTCTACAAAACAGCAGGGAGTCCTTCCATCCTTCAGCCTGTTGTGCAACTATTTTTAATGGGCTGATTCCTTAACATCGGGTACAAAAACAATGTAGCTCCATTGGCTAAATTGTAGATGTGCCCCAGCATTGTGTTGACTTTATCATGATATCCTGTTTGTTTTACAGTTGTCATATAAAGGCAACCTGTTAATTATTGTAAAGCACTGAGATAGTGGTAAACATTTACACAGACTTCTTACATGCACTTCATACTATGTATTGTACATTAAAGCTGATGGCGAATCCTTTGCCAATTTGTTTTGGTTGGAAAATTCTGTTTCATTGAAAACCAAGCTGTTCATAGGAGAAGGTCAGTTTCAATAAATGTCCCATTTTGCAAAATTCCTGAAAAAAGTTTCCAAATTGTCAAAACATCCCATTTTGACATTTTCAGAATGCAAATGTTCTACTTTTTAGGTCAAAATTACTTTTGCTTTAAAATGCAAATCAAATTATACTGTTCAAAAAAGTTTGGAAAAGGTCAGAATTGGAAAAACATTTCTAAATTATCTAAACAAAATATTTTCAACCTATCTATTCATGAACATTCTTGAGATTTTGAATTTTTGTCCCAATTCAGGACATGAAAACGTTTAAAAATCTTTAATTTTTTTGTAGGATGAGAAACCTTTCAGATCGAACTCCAGTGCATATTTCCCTAAAAAAGTAACAACTAAGGTCTTCAACCTGTGTCCACTGAAGACAATGGGATTAATTTATGAATATTATTATGCTCATCAGTAAAATGCAGTTGTATTCTGAAATGTTTATTATTTCTTCATGACTCCAGATCAAACATGGTAACTATTTTTTCTTTTTGTTTTATTATTAGTAAATACATAAAATTTCCATAAAAGTAGTAACAAACTTAATTCATAGAGTATGTTTGCCACCTTTAAAAGGACCCAATTGTGTTTGGCCACCCTCTTATTATCTGGGTTTTGTTTGATTATTATTTTTTTTTTTGTTATCATACATATTAACTTTTCTCATAAATAAACATTTGATAATCATAAATAAACAGACAGTAAGAGGGAAGAAAGCCATGTAAAAGATGAAAGATGCATGTACACATTTTATACAAAAATGAAGAGGACAGAGCAGACTGCAACGAGTACTGAAGGATAGCTCTGCTCAGTGTGCTTGCAAGAATTCTGCTGAAATAATTCCAAGTCCTTGCTGAGAGAGTTTATCCTGAAAGCCAGTGCAGGTTCAATGCTGGATGGTCTATAAATTACATGTTCTTCACAAAGTACTTGTTGCAAGATGTAGACGTTCACTGGCACATGTCCAGATGGACAGGCACCTCCTGGTGACAGTTCCAGGGAATTACTGAAGTGTACACCTGTCTGGAGTCCTGTGCTCCATCTCTTCCTATTTTGTGCCTCAGCTGACTGAGTTCTTTCCTCGGTTCCAGGGTAGGGTCTAGTCCAGGCAAGCCCACTCTGAGTCAGTGGTCGCCACTAATCCTTATCACCACCCACTGACAGTCTGGGAGATTTGGGGAGGCACCAAGGCCTACCCAGTTCTCTGGGCCCCAGCCCAGAGATCCAATGCACCACACTTGGTGCCACCTCAGCACCCAACACAGTTTGTCAGGTCCTCTGGGCCACACCCATGCCACCTCCAGATACCTGTCGTCCTCAATCAGAGTCTGGACTCTGGCCGGGATCTGGCCAAGCTCTGGCAGTCTACACATAGCTATGTCTGGTCCTGCCTCCTGCAACCAGCCCGATAGCACATCTTTCCACCCCACACACCAGGAGAAGACTGCCCAGAGCTGGGGCTTCAGCTTTCTTATATACAGGACTCCTGGGCCCTGATTGGCTCTGCAGCTGTCTGCTCCCTTTGGTTGCTCTCTTCTACCCTTTTTCACTGCAGCAGGGAAACAACCCTTCTACACAAGAAAAAAAGTCATGAGGCACTTCTCTGTGTATCATTCATTGACCCACAAAAGATCCTCAACACAATTAGAGGAATGGCATATACACAATTCTGTTGAAAACTGAGTGTGCACAGAAAACTTTTCCCTACTTAAGAAGTTCCATGAGGGAAAAAGGCAACTATCCAGTATGATAATGCATCATCATCTGAGTTTAGCATTGATACTAGTATGAAGAAAAGCTGCACCTTAGCAGCTACTAGCATTGGCATCTTCTGTATTAGTCTTATATACACTTTTAGAAATGATCAATCTGGCGTACTAATTGAATCAAGGATGGATGGCATGAGTGTATACAAAGAGTAAAAGTGTTGAATAAGAACAAGAAGGCAAAATTGTTACATAGTCACTTTTCAGAGTAGAGTCATATTGTATAGCTACATTAAATTTTGAAATAAACTATAAAGGGATGAGGTTGATTACCCATCTCTCGATGGCTTTAAATCAAGACTGGATACCTTTATAGATGATATACTTTAACTGGAAACAAATCATTGCTCTCAATACAGAGATAACTGTGTGGACCTGTGAGATACAGGTCAGACTAGAAGATCTATGTCACAGGATGCATCTCCCCACACACCTAGAGTATGATCTGTATAACTTTCCTGTTCACTTTTGCAATTTAATTGTATTGTTTTCTGTAAAATATGCCATGCAAGGCCTTTTTAAATGCCCGTTATATACTCTACACTAATGTTATGGTGGCATGTTTCCTTCAGCATCATATGTGTGTGCCTATGTGAAACATGTCCATGTATTTCACATAGCTCAGTTGGGGACAGATAAGCAGAGATATTTGCCCTCAAATAGGCTGTGAAGAAGTGCAGCATAAAGACTATGCAAATAAAGCTCCCTAGCTCAGGCGGAAAAGATGATACAAAGGATCATCTGACCCCAGGAAAGGGGCTTTTTGGAGAAAGAAGCTGACACACTTGGAGCTGTTTGGAACTTTTGGTCAGAGAATCTCCATCTTGAAACTTCTCCACCTACAAGTAAGGTTGGAGCCCTGCCCAGAGAAGAGCAGAGACTGGCTGTAATCCCCAACATCAGCCAGCCTTGTGACCAGACTGGATTGTGGGAGGGGAACGTCACAATCTAATTGTCCCTTCTGGCCTTAAACTCTGTGGCTACATCTACACTAGCAATTTAAGTCAGCTTAAGGAGAATTGAGTCGACTTAAATTAAGACACGTCCACACTAGGCTTTCATTAAGTCAGTTTAAGAAATTCCTTAAGTCGACTTAATGAAAGCATAAGTCGACTTTATAACTACCACTCATTAGGTCGACTTAACCCTTAAGTTGTCTCCTTAAATTCACTTAAGGATGGTGTGGACGTGGAGTAACCCTTAAGTCGACTTTATTAAGTCAACTTAAGGGTGGTTAGGTCGACTTAACAAAGTGGACTAAGTCGATTTAAAGCTAAGTCAACTTAGTCCACTTTGTTAAGTCAACTTTAATAAGGTCGACTTTAAGTTGACAAAGTCAACCTTATTAAGTTGACTTAAAGTCGACCTAACTTTTCCTAGTGTAGACATAGCCTATGAGTCTAGACCCTAAGTGAATTTATTGTTTATGAAGGTGCTGTGATACAAACTTTGGCATTCAAGATCACATATTTATCTACAAATAAGCGAGACAAGTACTTAACTAGTGCCCCACAAACATACCTCAGTACTGAGCTGGAGAGATCCCCTTTAGAGGAGAGAGCAGAAATTAAGTTACCACATCTATTCCATTCTTGAACTGTGTGCTCAGACTACCAACAAGGTGCACATATGGTGATGTGACTTTTGTGATGTAGTCACCTGTGCAGTAACTACTACACTGTAATCATCTAAGTCACCAACCAGGTATTGGTTGTGACTCTTAGTCACTACTGATCTGGGTTGGTTTTGTGCCAGTAGCAAATGAAAAGTGAGAGATTCTATAGCCTGTTATGTGTTCCCCTAACAACAATCAGCATGTGGAGCTGCAGATTTACCATCTATGGGATTTGCTGCTATTTCCAATGGGTCATATTAATTATACATGTTACAGTACTATATTTTAATATACTCTGCTACTATATATGTATGGGGTTAAAAATAGCATCTGTTCATGTAAGAAAGCGAGAGTATTCAAGTCTATAAATACACCTAGTTTAGGAGTATCTCAAGGCAGTGACATGAAAATTAATATAAGCAGTTGCTTTAGAATTAATTGTTTGGTGTTAACAGAATAACAGGAATAAGAGTCACAATATTTATTAGCCAACTGCTCAGATAAATTTGTTCTCAATGAACTTTTTGGCTACATAGTTTTAAATATTTTATACCATATGGTTTCCTTCTTTAAAAATTGATGGTGTGTAGTTGATTAGCTTCTGAATAGTCCACTCCAGAAAAGACAAAGAGGTTGATATGGTTTTAACATCTCTAATCTGAATCCAGTAAACCTCCCTTATCCCACAGTTCCTTTCTTGCATATTTGTGTGCAATTATATCAACATAACTATACAGGTAACTGTAACAAAAACAGGATATCCAATACTGTAACTCATATGATTACGGTTGCACATCAAAGTGAGGACCTGGCAGGAGATGGCTAGCAGGGGAAGCTAGCCTCCTAGTCACTTTTTTTTTTTTTAACCTTAGCACCTTCTTGTAGAATGTGCTTTCAGCCAAAGCAATTAATTAGGAGCCTATGATCCTTGTTCTTCATCAAGGGCAGTAGCTTTACAACTGGAAATTGTTGCACAAGGAAACTGATGTCAGCTTGTGAGCCTCTTTCATTAGTAACATGCTTATGAACTGTCAGAATTGTGAGATAATTATAAAATACTTTGTATTTTACATCTGTGAGAGCCCAGATACCAATATTATCTGCTCAAGTCTTGTTTTAATTTTGCAAAACTACAGCCTGTAACTCTAATTTCACACCCTGTTTCTCCAACAACTTTTCTTTTGCAAAACCCAGCTCCCTGGGAAAGTAATAAACTGTTCCTTCAATCTGACCTCAATGGTGAGTGGAAGACATGACTAGCTGCTTCTTTGACCTTCTCTCTCTGTTATGGAGCTCAGTCATCAGTAGGATGGCTCCTTGATGCCCTAGGAATTATCTCCTTCCAGTTCCAATACTCTCCTGCCACTCATTCACATGCCCCAGCACTCCTCTCTCTCTGTGACTTGAGGTTCTCTTTTTCTCCATGGCTTTGTCCTCCAGCCAGATAGATACCCGAGAGAAGGTGGGCAATACCTAAATCCTATCAGATGATTGTCCTGGACAAGCTTCTGCTCCACTACCCTCACTGACCAGTAGGGAAAGCCAGGCCTGTTCATTACTCTGGGTTCCAAGTCAGGGATCCTACATCTAGCAACTAAGGTCTGCCTTCTCTCAGACCATTCTGTTTTTCCCCTGAACTCCTTCCTACATCTTCTGGCTCTTCCTTCTGTGGTTTCACCGGACCAAATTCTTTCCTACCAAGGAGTAAATGCAGACTACTTAACTCCATAGCTTCAAACCCACCTTCTTTTTCCCAGCAAAAAACTGCAAACTTCTTTGATTGCAGCCCCTTTCTGCTGCCAGCTTCCTAGCTATATACTTGCCACAAGTGTCCCTTCTCAGCTGGGCTCCATCATCAATCAGCCTTTCAAACCCTGGCTCTCAACCAAGTGCAACCTCTCAGGTTAATTAGCCTAATTAAATCTGCTCTACCTTGTGTGGGGTAAACACTCCATCCCAGTCCCATGTTTGGAGCTTCTGATGAGTACATTGGTTTGCACATTCAAGATATGTCTTCACTGCATAGTTAAGTGGGAACATTATCTGTGTTTCAGCTCAGTTCCTACCCTCATTCACACAGGAAAGCTTTGAATCTAGTTTGGAGAGACTTAAAGCCAAGGTCTGTTGCCACAGCTTTGGGCTGGGATAAAGCCTTGCCTCTGGTTTAACTTGTCTTAGAACCTGCCTACTTAGCAAAGAGGATGCAGGGAAAATCTCTTAAGTGCAGACAGTCCTCTAATATCATAGAATTCTAGGGCTGGAAGGGACCTCATCAGGTCATCTAGTCCAACCCCTGTTAAAAGCAGGACCACTCCCACTAAATCATCCCAGCCAGGGTATTGTCTAACTGGGCCTTAAATGTTTCCAAAAATGGAGATTCCATCACGTCCCTAGGTAACCCATTCCAATGCTTCACTACCATCCTAGTGAGAAAGTTTTTCGTAATATCCAACCTCAACCTCCCCACCTGCAACTTGAAATCATTGCTCCTTGTTTTGTCCTCTGTCACTACTGAGAACAGCCCAGCTCCCTCCTCTTTGGAGCATCCCTTCAAGTGGTTGAAGCTGCTATCAAATCCCCCCTCAGTCTTCTCTTCTGCAGGCTAAAAAACCCTAGTTCCTTCAGTCTCTCCTTGTAAGTCATTTCCCCCAGTCCCCTAATCATTTTTGTTGCCCTTTGTTGGACTCTTTCTAATTTATCCCACCCTTTCTGTAGTGGACACAGTATTCCAGATGTGGCCTGACCAGTGTCGAATAGAGGGGAATAAACACATCCCTCTATCTGCTGGCAATGCTCCTAGTGATGCAGCCCAATATGCCATTGGCCTTTTTGGCAACAGGGTACACTGTTGACTCATGTCCAGCTTCCCATCCACCATAACCCCCAGGTCCTTTCCTATAGTGCTGCTACTTAGCCGATTGGTCTCCAGCCTGTAACACTACATTGGATTTTTCCATCCTAAGTGCAGGACTTTGCACTTGTCATTGTTGAATCTCATGAGATTACTTTTGGCCCAATGCTCCAATCCATAAATTTACTTACTGATTCTTTACACAAACTTACTGATCCTTCCCACAGTTCTCCCTGCAGGACAGACAAGCTCTTCTGCAATCAACAAAACTAACTGGGAAAGAATGCTAGGGCATCTCAGAACAAAGGCTGCGTCTACACTGGTAAATTAAGTCGACTTAAGCTTGCTTAAGTCGACTTAATTTACCCTGCGTCTACATTACACTTTGCTTAAGTTGACTTAAGGAAAATAAAGTCGACTTAATTAAAATTAAGTCAACTTTATTAAACCTCCTTTCTACTAGACCTAGAGACTTCCTAGAGTCGACTTAAGCCAGTGTAGCCATGGGGTAGCCATAAGTAGACTTAGGGCTACCTAGGGCTACACCAATGCCCTCCTTGCCGGGGGGGGGGTGTCACAGGGGGAGCCTGGCATGCCCTGCCCACCCTGCCCCTATGCCCCGCCAGGGTCCCTGTCCCCCTTTGCCCCATTGTACCTAGGTACAATGGGGCAAAGGCTGAGCCCCCTGGCATTGGTCAAGGGGTGCTCTCCTCCCCCATGGACCTCCCCTAGGTCCCCTTAAACCCCTAGAAGTTGACCTAGGCATCCAGTGTGGACACTCTAGGTCAACTTTTTAAGTTCCCCCCAAAGTCGACTTTAATTTTATGTGGAGACACACTAAGTCGACTTAAATTACCAAGTGTAGACATAGCCAAAGAATCTTGAGATGTGTCTTCAGACACCCATGGGTAAGGGCAGAAACAGTGAGGACACAGTAATGGAAGTAGGGCTTTGGTGTGTGAGGTCACTCACCCAAACTAACCTTACTGGGATGCTCAGATCCAAGTACCACTCACTCTGGTTAAAGTTGTGCATTTCAGACATATGTTCACTGATACTGCCTCCATCGTCCTTTACACAAAACCCCTCTACAGTGGATACCCATTAGCACGCGGTCATTGGGGGCCATACAATTATAACCGTGTGTTAAGCGGACCGCACGTTAACGAGTCTCAACTGTATAAATGGACAATGGAATTGTTAAAAAATCTTCCAAATCAGAACTGAACAGCCGATATCACACTTGACAAGTCCCTCTTTAACTATTTTAGGCTCATTTGTCTCTGTGAAAAGCGAATATTTTCCAAAAATATACTCAGTATCATTTTATACACCGCATGCTAACTGAAACCACATGTTAATTTTTTAGGTTTGGGGGATGTGGCCCTACCACATGTTAACCGAAACCACGTGTTAACCGACCACATGCTAACGAGTCCCCACTGTACTTGCTTTCATAGTATGTGCTGCTGTAGAACACACAGGGAATGGAGATTCCCCCTGAACATATTGAATTACATATTTATATTACAGTAGAGAATCATGTGCAAAAGTTTACTGAGAAATCTCATTAGGAAAGTATCTGCTGTTATCTTACTGTATATACCCCAGCCACATTCAACTGATTTATTTTTATCACTTAAATACTCACAATAGTTAGGCACCAAAACCCAATCAATGGAAATCAATGGGAGTCAGGTAATTAAATACCTTTGAGGGTCTTGTGGTACATCTACACTGGAGGCTCTGGTAAGTTGACTTAACAAAGTTGACTCAACTTAAAATCGACCCTGTTAAGTCGACTTAGAGAGTCCACACTGAAAACTTCAGTCAACTGCCAGAGTCCACACTGGCAGGTGTTAGGCCAACGGAAGAGTGATGCATTGCAGGTAGTTGTCCCACATTGCACCAGGACCTGGAGGCTAATTAAGTCAACTTAAGGGCATTCCCCATCCACACTGGCGTAAGTCAACTTAATAAGATCAATTTAAGCGTTAAGCTGACCTCAGAGGTGGTGTTATTAAGTCAATTTAAGGAAGCACTTAAGTTGAGTTAATAAGCGCCCAATGCGGATGCAACGGTCTGTAGGTTAACTTAACAGTCCTTAAGTCGACCTAAGGCTCCAGTGTGGACGTACCCTTGGCCTTTATTGACAAATTCTCTACATAGCAGATATATACAGTAATGATACCACCCACCATAAGAATGAGGTCATGTCTGAGGCTGAAGGTAGTGATTTCCCAGTGCATAAAACCATATCACAGGACAGTATATGGTGTGAAATGGAAAAAAACAAAAACCAACAACAAAATAAAATTGCAGGAGAAAATAGCCCAGCAAAGTGTAACTATATCTACATTTGGATTAAATTTGGCCAAAATATGCCATTTATTTTTATTATTATTATTATTATTATTAAAACATAGTTGAGATGATATACTACACTATAGTATAAAAGTGTTTCCTAATAGATTCTTTGGTAGAATCCCTCACCTGATTTTCCAGGTCCCTAATGGGAAGGCAAGTCAATAACTTCTGATAGAATAATTGAGAACAGCTACCCATAACAACCACTTCAATTAAGCTGATTTTAAGAGTGAAAGGAACACTGATAATTGGATCAACGGGCAAAGTATTTTCTATTGTAGTTACAGAGCACTCAAGGGATGCGTGGTAAAGCAATGTATTTGCAACACTGGAGATGAACAGACAAATTATCATTTTGACCATTCTCACATTTTAACCATTATGTTCCTTTCCATTTGTTTGTGCTTCTTGTATTTTTTTCACCTATCAATATTAAAAATGGTACTAGCTGCTTATTAAAGGGACCCTGAAACTAATGAGAGCATTGAGTGAACTTAGCTCTGCAGTTTTCAGCACCAGGTTTTATGTAGCATTGCCCATAGGAAACAAAATAGTTTTATGGATAATTGATTGGCCAGGCACTCAGAAGTTGGTGGTTCTATTCCTAACTCTGCTGACTTGCTGGCAAATTAATCTTGCTTCTCTATGCCTCTGTTTTCCCTGTCTGTAAAATGGGGAGAGTGATATTACTCTCCTTTGTAAAAAACTTTAAAATCTACTGACACAAAATGTCATATAAGAGCTTGGTGTTATCACTAGATAAAGAAAGTTCTCTGATGTGCCCATGAACAGGCAAATTTTTTAAGGACAATGCATGTTAATTACCAGTAGTACTATGATTTGGAGTTGCAATCTCCAAGGTGTCTCATCTGAAAAAAAAAAAAAAAGAAAAGAAAAAAGAGATCTAGAATGAGATTTGGTACAGCAGCTATCCCCTGAGATCACATTTGAGGGTGCATCTACACATACAAATTAAGTCGTCTTAAGCTAGTTTACGTTGACTTAATTTAATCTGCGTCCACACTACCTTTTCCTTAAATTGACGTAAGCAGCAGCTTAAGCTGATGTAAGGAAAATTAAAGTCGACTTTATTAAACCTCGTTTTACGTCGACTTTGCTGGCTAAGTCAACTTTATTAAGTCGACTTAGCCAGTGTGGACGCAGAGTAGCCCTAAGTCGACTTTAAGTCGACTTAATGGGTTCAGGGCTCCCCCACTGCCCTCCCTGCCAGGATGGCTGGCACAGGCATAGCCTGGCATGCTCCCCCACAGGGCAGGACAGAGCCCTGCCCACCCTGCTCCTATGCCCTGCCAGTGTCCCTGTCCAGGTCTGCCCCCATTGTACCCAGGTACAATGGGGCAAATGCTGAGCCCCCTGGCACTTGGCAAGGGTGCCCCCCCCCCCGCTACCGTGGACCTGTCCCAGGTCCACCTAGCCCCTAGAAGTCAACTTAGGTGTCCAGTGTGGATGCTCTAAGTCAATTTGGCAGGGTCCCCTTTAAGTCGACTTAGTTTTTGAGTGTGGACATGCTTAGCTAAGTCGACTTAAATTAATAAGTGTAGACATAACCTGAAGGACTAGAGACCTTCCAACTTGTATAGAAGCTGGTTATCTACTTTGCATTATTCACCGCAACAAGGCTTGTGGAAGAAAACAGATCTTGGAAGCCTGGTGTTTAATCCTCTTTCGAGGATCTATCTCACAGTGGCTATTTCTACACTTGTTAATTTAGGTCGGCTTTGTTAATTTAGGTCGACTTAGCATGTCCACACCTAAATTTTAAGTCGACTTAGGGGGGACCCTACACTGAACACCTAGGTCGACTTCTAGGGGCTATGTGGACCTGAGACTGATCCACCGTGGCAGGGGGGGGGGGACATCTAAAGTGACATCTGTATGGAGTGGAGAAATTCAAAACTGGTTTTACGTAAAGAAAGAAAATGAACTGAAAACTTCATCAAACCATTCAAGTAAGGACAACATTAAAAATTTAGTTCTTGTTTGTGCATACCCTGTTTTTAAAAAAAAAATATGCCCCAAGTAAAATACCTGCTAAGATTTACAAAAGAGTTTTGAACTCTGAAAATATTAAATGTAATGCAGGGAAGTGTTCTTATAATTCTTGGATGTATAATTTGGCCATCCTTTTTCAAGGCACCACAGCTTTCAAGTCTTAGGGCAAATTGTTATATTTTCTTTGACATCCCAATTTCTGATTTTTTTAAATTACATTTTAAACTCTCCCTTATCATTCAAACTATGCAGTTGTGTGTTTGTGAATCTAAATATTCTCCCCTCTCTGTATTCACATTTTATACTGATTTTATCAATTATTTTTTCTCAGTTCAAATCAAATTCTCTTTCTACTTGTACTTTTAAACTTTGTAATTAATAGTTCTTGAGGTCTGTGGCCATGGTCCTAATAGAAATCAATTGAACTATACTGATTCACACACACTAAGAATCTGGCACCTTAATTTTCAAATCTTTCCAACAGACTGGATTAAAGATCTCAGGTACTAGGTATGGATATCAGACCTGGGGGTGGGGGAGAGGGAGGTCAGAGGAGGAAAGTATAATCCTCCCTTGAAAGAGAAAAGAATGATAATAGAATCATAAAAAAATAGGGTTGGATGGGACCTTAGGAGATCATCTAGTCCAACCCCCTGCTCAAAACAGGGACAGCCCGAACTAAATCATCCCAGAACATTGTCAAGTGTCACCTTAAAAACCTCTAGGAATGGAGATTCCACCACCTCCCTAGGCAACCCATTCAAGTGTTTCACCACCTCCTAGTGAAAAAGACTTTTCTAATATCCAACTTAGATCTCTCCCACTGCAACTTGAGATCACTGCTCCTTGTTCTGTCAGCTACAACTGCTGAGAATAGCCTAGCTCCATCCTCCTTTGAACCCCCTTTCAAGTAGTTGAAGGCTGCCATAAAATCCCCCCTCAGTCTTCTCTTCTGCAGACTAAACAAGCCTCAACTTCTCTTTAAAAGTCAAGTGCTTCTGGTCTGTAATAATGTTCATTGCCCTCTGCTGGACTCTCTACAATTTGTCCACATCCTTCCTGTACTGGGGAATCCAAAACTGAGCACAATACTCCAAACATGTCCTCATCATTGCCAAATAGAGGAGAATAATTACTTCCCACTGTCCACTGCAATTCTCCAGCTAACGCAGACCAATACACCATTAGCCATTTTGGCAGTAAGAGCACACTGTTGACTCATTTCTAGCTTCTTGTCCACTGTAACCCCCTATCACATGTTGCACCCCCCTGCACCTCTAGGGTATGATCTGTGTAACTTTCCTGTTCACTCTGCAATGTAATGTTATGGTTTACTGCTAACTATGCTCTGCCAAGTTCCTTTATGAATGCTTATTACATGCTCTGCAGTATTGCTATGGTATCATGTTTCCTGCATCATCGTACATGTACTTATGTGAAACATGTTCCCATGTATTTCACATGACTCATGGTGTGGGAGAGAGAATCAAAGCTGTCTCCCAGCATGTAGACGTTGATCATACCCTAGGAATTCAGGGGAGTGCATCCTGTGACACCCTCCAAGTCCTTTTCTGCAGAACTGCTGATTAGCCAGTTGTTTGACAGTCTGTAGTAGTGCATGGGATTCTTCTGTCCTAAGTGCAGAACTCTGTGGTTGCCCTTGTTGAATCTCATCAGATTTCTTTTGTTTCAATCCTCAATTGGTCTAGGTCATTCTGTATCCTATCCCTGCTCTTCAGTTTACTGTAATCTGCAAACTTGCTAAGGATGCAATCTACTCCATCATCCAGATAATTAATGAAGATGTTGAACAAAACTGGCCTCAGGACAGACCCACTGGGGCACTATGGTTGATACTGGCTGGCAACTAGACATAGAGCCATTGATCACAACCCATTAAGCCTGATGATCTAGATAGCTTTCGATGAACCATATAGTCCATTCATCCAAACCATATTCCTCAACTTGCTGACAAGAATACTTTGGGAGACCATATTGAAAACTTTGTTAAAGTCAATATATAACATATCCATCACTTTCCCAACATCCACAGAGCCAATCTTCTCATTATAGAAGGCAATGATGATGAGGCCTGACTTGACCTTGGTGATTCCATAATGACTGTTCCTGACCACCTTCCTCTCTTCCAAGTGCCTTAAAATGGATACCTTGAAGACGTACTCAATGATTTTTCTGTGGACTGAGGTGAGCTCACCAGTTTGTAGGACTCCAGATCCTCCTTCTTCCCTTTTCTGAAGATGATAAATTCCCACATCAAACTGAAATAGATTTGGACATTTTGGTATAATTAAGAGATATTAATTCTGCATGCCACATAGCACGATTATCCACCAAATGAACATGCTCCGAGATTCATATATTTAACAAAATAAATCAATAAATAAATAGCATGCATTTTAAAGCCCGATATTGCAAAGTGTTCTTTTCTTCAAATAGTTTTAATCATGTGGACATGAAAAGAGAAAACTTGCATCAGTACCACTTTGGGCTTTAATCACATGAGCAGAGTCAGCAATATTGACACATTTTGTTCAAGAAAAACACAGAAACTTCATGAAGTGGTATTGGGGTTACTATTTTGGAGGACACTCTTTTCTACTTCCATATTTAAGTAATGTCCCATGATGGTGTCCATAAGCACTATGTTTTTGGGGTGCTAACTGTTAGATGAAATGCAATATTCTCAAATTGTGGTCAATTAATTTTTTTTTTATCATGTCTCTTTATCATGTCTGGGTATATTCCAATATGAGTAATGAGGGCTTAGGCAAATGCTCATTAAAGAAAATGGACAACCTTCTATCAGCAGCAATGGATTTGTATTACACCAATCTTTCTGCCTATATAAAATTCCCTGTGTAACCTTAACTCAGTTGGATAAGGTATTCTTCACTCATTATCCTAAACTGTTAAAAATCATAGCTGCAAATAACAGTACTTGGCCTTTTTCTGAAGACAACAAAGTGCTTTGAAAACATTAATCATTAGGCATTACATTTCCCCTTTTGGCTGAGTAAGAGATACACAGGCATTACTATGTTCACCAATGAAATGAAGCCAGCTCTGGAACAGAACAAAGCAGCTGTTTATAAGCATTCAGAAACACTATACAAAAGTTCAGAACATGAATCAAATAAGAATACTGTATTCAAGTGAAGCTGTAGGGAGGGTATAATTGGTCGCATTTGGCTTTTTGACAGCACATGGAGCAAAAATTATTCCTCTAGTGAAAGTGTCTTGGGAATTTTAATAACTATATATGGCCAGAATCTCAGTTTTATGTCTCATTGCAAAGCTGATGCTTGCAGCAAAACTGTGCTTTGTAAAAATCATATGGGGACATTGTCTCAATGTTGACTTTGGGGAAAGAGTGTACAAATAGGGAAAGGAAGAATGGGCTCATGGCTAAGCCACTAGAGGTGTTTTCAGGCAATCTGGGTTCAGTTCATCATTCGGCCTTGTTTCCTGTTTGATCTTTGACAAGTCACTTAATTTCTCAGTCTCCTATCTATAAATAGGGAGAATAATAATGAATTATATTTCTGGCTATGCAACATGAGGCATCTTAAAGAGATCTGACTTTCAGAAAGAGCTGAAGGTGGCTATCCTCTAAAATCAGGCTCCTTTAATTAATTTGTATTCACCTGAGCCATGCTGGTGCCTCATGGGAATTGTAGTTCAGGTGCATAAGGCTCCCATTTTCCCTCATGGGCCAGTCACCCAACTGGACTCCATCTCCCATGAGAAACCACAGTGGCCCAGACAGAAGGGAGACCATAGAAAAGGTAGTCTGGCCTGGAAATCTAATCCGGAGGATAAAATGGGCAATAAGGCACAGAAATTACAATTCCCAGGTACCTCTGTGGTGGCTTAAGTGGATACAATAATTAATATCATACCAACAGGAAAACAATGTTTCATTTCAATATTTTAGACAAAAAAATTCAAAACTGACATTTTCCTATGGTGTGTTTTAGGTGTGTGGAGATCACATTCCCTATTAAGCAAATGCATAAATATTTGCAAGGTCAGCTCTTTAGAAAATAAGGTCTTCAAAGCAAGAATTTTTTCTTATCCTGTGTTTCTACAACACATACGAGAACAGGGCTCTGGTCTCAACTGGGGCTCCTAGGCATTATCATCCTAGATAATAAAATACCTGTTGATTTACTACCACACTTCTTGGAGAACTGCTATTCAAGAGAATTCATGGCACCATAGTATATAGAAACAGTTCCCAACCTGAGGTCCATGGTGGCACCAAAGATTACAGGGTATCCAGGAGGCTTTCGTAATTTTGAGGTCATTTAACCCTTCAAGATGCACCAGCTGGGCACAGCATCCCTGATCTCTGCACTCACTGGAGCAGAGGAGCAGCCCTCCTCAGTCTTAAGATAGCTGGATGCCTGGCCAGAACAGAGCCCTACTCTGATGGAAGCCTGGAGCAGCCCCAACCAGCCAGCTAGTGCCTGGCACCTCCATTACCCTCTGTCCATGAGGGATGGGAAGAGGCAGGATCAGACAGGCAATATGTTAGCAGCTGCACCAGGGAAAGCTTACAGGGAAGGCTTCTTACTCAGGTAAGAGTAATTTATTATTATTTATGTAATTTAGTGTTATTATTATGTGTTAATAGGGATTATATGTGTTTATGACTGGTGAGGATGTGGTCCAGGGGGTGAGGACGAATGTATTTTATCTAGTGTTAACTAATGAGACTTTCACTCAAAAACATTGGGAACCACTATTATGGCATAGGTATTTCATGACAGTGCTGGGTATTATCAAATAATTGGCTTGTTTCATCTTGGATATGGCTTCTCTTTCTGGCGGGCATGATCTTTCCACTTTGTCCTGGACTCTGGGAACTTTCAGGAAGAAAGGTGTATTATAAACATAAGATCATGATCAATATACTCAGCAGGAGGCTTATTATCTCCATATAGAAGCATTTTTATATTGTTTTATCTGTACCAGCAACATATCAATAGATATTTCCCTCCAAGGAGTACTTAATGAATTTTGCTCTCATACTCTGAACTTTTTATGATGATAAATTAGGTTAAATTTAAAACAACGTCTCTTCCAGAACAAAAGTAACTTTACTAACTTCAGGGAAGTGCCCATCCTCATAAAACATCCCTTCCAGGCCCTTCCTCATAGAACTTACTCAACAAAATATAAATCGCTATGTTTGTAGGAGGTTCATAGGAGGTAGTTTATTGTATTGTATTTTCAGACTACCATCTTCATTTGAAAGCAACTTTCTGAGCATGTGCATTTCAATATTTCAAGGACCTTTTGTTTGTTTTTTTCTGTAGTTTTTTTTTTTTATACTGATACCACCAAGAATGGAGCATACCTATATTCAACCGTAGAGATGTTATATGTACATAGTCTCAACTAGTATCAATTAGTGTTACTCCACTGAATCAGGAAAGTAAGAAGGATTTTCACCAGATGCACATCAGTTCGATAGCTGGTGACAGGCTTTGGGATAAAAGGAAGTAGGCCAAAATAAGCTGATCCTTCGAGTTTGTGAATTCAGCTGCTGAACTCCTTTCCCTTGTGAATGCTGCGGTACCCTCCTTCATGCTTTACATACATTAAAAGCTTGATTGTTCAATGGGCATAAATGAACATTTTAAGACATAAGTTCCTGGGGTAGCATATGGGACGGGGTAGTGGCTGTCGTCATTCTGTTGCATAAATAAAAGGGTGGCTGACTAGCAGCACTCATTTACTTAGTTTGTACTGCATGAGGCTGTGCATAAATAACCCAGGAGTGGAGGTTCTCACAACAGAGCAGAGTAAAATGTACTGTAGGAGTGGGGGGAATTTGAGTGATTTAGCAATACACCACTCCATAATGCACCAGGGGAACATCACAGTTCTGTTCAGTTAGCTCTCTTCCACCACATCAGCACTGGGTTTTGGACTTAAGTAGAAGGAAGTCCAGCATTGGGGAGTTGCCAGGAGTCTAGAAGAGTGTGAGTAACCAGAGGAGAATCCAGGCCAGCCAGAAGTCTGTTGAAGATTCCAAGTGGGAAGGGGCAAGTAAATGCTCAGGAAAGAGTAGCTAGCAACCCAAAGGAACACAGGAGAGGTTGAGGGGAGAGATGGGAAGGACCCTGGGTAGAACACAAACTCGGCCCAAGGGCAGGCAAAAGAATGCTTGAACTAAAGGACAAAAGAGAGACCCCTTGGAAAGGAGGATCTGGGCCCATTTTGAGGCTCAATTGTGAACTGAAGAAAATACTTAATGTTTGTTTTTTGGGGACTTTGGTACCCCAAAAGGGATGAATTGTTGTTAATTGATATAGCTTGTGGGGGACAATTCACTTCAACACTATATGTAGGATGTAGACTGACGATAAAGAATGAAAAAGAAAAATCTAATGGAAGAAAGTGGACATTGATAATAATGAATATAAATCAGGAGTTAGAATTTGTAGAAAATGGAAAAGGGAAGGAAAAGTAATAAAAGGGAAATCTATAACCAGTAGACTTCAGGACAATAAGAAGGAGTTTTAAAAATTATATTATGAATACAAAGAATCCTGATACTGATATGGTTCTATTACTGGATGGAAATAGAATTATCAATAAAAATGCAGAAAAGGCAGAAGTTCTCAATAAACATTTCTGTTTAGACCACAAGGGGGCTGGAGGTGTAGATAGAGTCAGAAATGAGATTGGAGTTGTGCAGAGCCTTGAAGGAGAAAATTTGAAGTTTGAGAATGGTATTCAAGGCAGGAAGAAATAACTCAAAAGGGGAATTAAATATTCTAAGTGGGAAATTTACCAATCTGGAGTACAAGGGTGCATCTACACTTAGAAATTAAGTCGATTTAAACAAGCTTAAGTCGACTTAATTTAATCCGTGTCTACACTACACTTTCCTTAAGTCGACTTAAGCAAGCTGCTTAAGTCGACTTAAGGAAAATAAAGTCGACTTAATGAAAATTAAGTCGACTTTATTAAACCTCCTTTAATTTAAAACCTCCTTTATTAAACCTCCTTTATTAAACCTCCTTTTATTAAACCTCCTTTATTAAACCTCCTTTAGGCTTAAGTCGACTTCCTAAAGTCAACTTAAGCCAGTGTAGACCTGGAGTAGTCCTAAATCGACTTAGAGTCGATTTAAGGATCTCCAGGACTCCCCCACTGCCCTCCCTGCTGGGGGGGGGGGCACAGGGAGAGCCTGGTATGCCCCCCCATGGGGCAGGGCAGAGCCCTGCCCACCCTGTCCCTATGCCCTGCCAGGGTCCCTGTCCCCCTTTGCCCCATTGTACCCAGGCACTGGGCAAGGGGTACCCCCCCGCCACCTTGGACCTGCCCAAGGTCCCCCTAGCCCCTACAAGTCGACCTAGGCGTCCAGTGTGGACGCTCTAAGTCGACTTTGTAAGTTCCCCTCTAAGTCGACTTTAAATTTAGGTGTGGGCATGCTAAGTCTACTTAACTAAGTCGACTTTAATTCGACTTAGTTAAGTCGACTTAGCTAAAGTCAACTTAAATTTACAAGTATAGATATAGCCCAAGATACATACTGCAGGAACAATACATAGCACTTCATCTACCTAACATCCCATGTGCTTGATTACCCATTCACACCACCATTCAGTTGTTGTAGGTCCACTGATTTCAAAGGGGTCATTTTTTATTTACTCTGGGGTAAGTGGGAAGAGAATTAAAATCTGTCTTCAAAGTGCAGCAGAAATATTAATTAATTCTTATGCCACACTTGTAAATATTACTAATTCTATTTTGTACTTGGAGAAACTGATATGCCAGGGAGTTAATTTAGCAATTTTTCTATAGGAATATAATGTGTAACAGAACCATTTCTTTGCCCAGAACGTATTGGATCTCTGCCTTTAAAATCTTTTTATACTTTCCTCATATTTATGGCATGCAAGAGAATTAGTGGCATTAGTGGCTGTACTTTTCAACTATTTATGATTCTTGTTATTTTTTCTGGTCTCTTCAGCCGTACTTGACTAAGAAACAACACAGCGAAGTCATCCAGTACCATGGAAAAATATTAATCTGTTTCTCATTACAACTCTGAGCTGACAAAGAGTATGGTTCTCAAAAGACAACTTCAGTTTGCCATATTATTACCTTACCCAGCTCCAAAATGTGTAAATCACAAAGTTTCTCTTAAAATGTATTTACTGTGATAAAATACATTGAAGAAAAGGGAAGGAATCACTTTGCTTCTATCATAATGCAGTGAATGATGCTGGAAAGTACTGCTCAGTCTTTGAGCAGAATCTTTGCTCTGTTGCAGCCCAACCCTGAAGACCAGCTCCTATGTAAGAACATTTGCTGTACAGCCAAGAGATGATATACTGAGCTACATGGGATCTTGCAAGATATGACGTGTGAAAAGAGATGTCCATTGAGTCTCTGGCCACTCTCTGACTGGATCCACTGTAGTGCTGTCCCATTTACTCTTGCAGCCTCTTGTGTGACAGTCATCAGCACCATGTGATCTATGGTCCTGTATGGTGCAGATGGCACTAACAAGTTTGATTTGCAAGGCAAAAGCTGTCCATCTGCTCCCTCGCAGTTGTATGTGTGTTGTATCCTGATCTGAAACCTGACTGCCATGAACCCAGAAAACAGACAGATGAGAAATGCTGCCAGAACATGGATTGATAACTTAATTATGAAAAGAGAGAATGGAAACAGGATGGTAATTGACAGGTCACTTACATCAAGTGTTTATTAGGCTAAAATAATACATTCTTTAGGGTGCTTGGCAGCTTGTCTTCAAGAATGGCATTGGTTAATTTTGTAGATCAAAGGAGTCAGGAATTTTTCACTAGCAAGCCTTTAGGATCTGTTTAATCCCCATGCTGCCTCTTACCCCACTCCAATATTGCAGATGGAGAGGTTTGGAATACTCACAAGATTAAGGGAATTCAAAACTAGAATTTCACTAGTTAATTATAAGGATAGGGAATATTTGTAAAAATCATATGTGGATCACCTGTTCCCGTACCCAATTTTGGGAAGGACATGGATTGGGATCTTAGCTTGACTCTAATTCTTAACTCAGTATCTAACTATTAATCTAAATTTGCCTGCATAATAGAATGATGCAGTAGACATTTCCATAAGGGAGGCAAGGTTCAATGCTACTGTAGCAAATTGTACCCCTATAATGATCATAAAATAGGGATCCATGGCAACTGCATGATAGGTTTTCCTCTGACAAGGACTCCTCTTCACTCTTCTATGGAAATTTTTCTCACTCGTTGCAACCTCTCTCTAAAATGAAATCATATTATGCTTCATGGCTCATAGCTCACTTGTTCTGGTGCTACTTCTGATTTCCTCTCCTGTTCCATTCTTCTCAGAGTGAGCTCAGCTGTAGCACAAGGCTCACGTAAAAATAATTTAGCTTGCCTAGTAATTTGAATTACCCTGTGGCTCTCCCATCTTTTGCAGGGGGTTAATCTAGTATCTTGTAGAAATCTACTGGAATAAGTGGTCAGTTATACACTGTGTGCAGTGTTGTTCCAGTGGCTTTCCATTTGCAATAATAGTGTCATGATCTGAGTGGTTTAAACCATTGAAGATTGGAGTGTAGGAAATTATCTGCAAATCTGAACACTCAGGAAAACACTTAGAAATGCTCCCATGTAGAGAACAGTATGCCTATTAAAGTGGAACACTGTCTTGGATGCTCTGGATACAAATAGCATAACATCATATGCCACTTACAGTGTGTTACACATTGGATCCTGCTACTATTGAAAGGGACCGAGAGTAATAAGGCATGAAATGTCAGTAGTAAAATTAAAGAGGAATATTTGGGGTTTTATCATTTATCCTGTATGTGGACTAGATACTAGGGCTATGTCTACACTTGTAAATTTAAGTCGACTTAACATGTCCACACTTAAATTTAAAGTCGACTTAGGGGGGAATTTACAAAGTCGACCTAGAGCGTCTGCACTGGATGCCTAGGTCGACTTGTAGGGATTAGGGTGACCTTGGGCAAGTTCACGGTGGCAGGGGGGCACCCCTTGCCCAGTGCCAGGGGGCTCAGCCTTTGCCCCATTGCACCTGGGTACAATGGGGCAAAGGGGGACAGGGACACTGGCAGGGCATAGGGACAGGGTGGGCAGGGCTCTGCCTTGTCCTGTGGGGGAGGCATGCCAGGCTCCCCCTGTCCCACCCCCCTGGAAAATTCCTAAACATTAAGGAGACAATGGTTGTTCACACCCTCCCGTCTAATGACACAAGTTAAAGTATGGATATACCATCAAATTCTTAACTTCTAATCCAAATAGAATTCCTAGACATAAACTATATAATCATTCCCAGCAAATTACTACCTTTCTATTGATACCAAACATGACATAGTTCCTATGGATTATAGCGTTTATGAGATATCCATTGAAAATAATATCATAAATGCTTCCCTAAATCCAGACAGTGTCACACTGTGCCCACATGCCCTGCCCTTTGGGGGGCATGCCAGGCTCCCCCTGTGCCTCCCCCCCCGGCAGGGAGGGCATTGGTGTAGTCCTGGGGTAGCCCTAAATCGACTTAGGGCTACCCCAGAGATACACTGGCTTAATTCGACTTTAGAAAGTCGAATTAAGCCTTAGGTTGAGTAGAAAGGTGGTTTAATAAAGTCGACTTAATTTTCATTAAGTTGACTTTATTTTGCTTAAGTCGACTTAAGCAGCTTGCTTAAGTCGACTTAAGGAAAGTGTAGTGTAGACGCAGGGCACATTAAGTCGACTTAAGCCAAGCTTAAGTCGACTTAATATACCAGTGTAGACGCAGCCATACTTAGCCACCATGTCACACACTGTTCATCAGGCTTCTGGGTTTATGCAAAGATGCTAATGGGTGGGGATTTGGCTATGAAGATCCTGAGCATTATTCTACCCTGTCATCTCCCCACCCAACCCAACCCAGGATCAATAGGACTGAAGATAGTAAAATTACACTGCTGTTGGTTCACAGTTAGGCCTAATTCCACTGATATAAAAAGAGATTTTGAAAGCAGTAACAGAATTAGTCCCTCTTTTTGCAGAATCTAACCTTACTTCAAAGGAATGTCTGTGCAAGAGGCAAATTAACCTATCCACCTGACAATAAGAACAAGAGAATAAGATAATACAACCAGGATACAGCCAGAGTGACGGAATATATTAGTTCCAAAGGGGGTAGCTGTGTTAGTCTTGTTCAGCAAAACAAACAAGGAGTCCTGTGGCACTTTTAAAGACTAACAAATTTATTCCATATAAATACTTGTAATTGACTAGAGAGTGGAAGCTCGGAAACCGGAAGACAGGCTGGGTTTTATGGCCTCACAACAGCCAGAGATCACCGAAAGATTGTGGTTCAGTATATGAAGGAAAGACTTAAGATTTGCATATGGGATGGGAAACAAACAAACCAAATCAGCCTTACAAATGACAGCATTACTATGCAAATAAATAAAAGCAATTGTTTTCTATGCCCAATGATCCAACAAGAAATAACAATTGTTTTTTTTTGAGCTGCTGTTTACTTTGACGTGTTGTAATAATCCAAAGGTATATGTCTTGATTTCTCCACACAACAATCAAGCTCCTGTATTATGTTGCAGTGATCCAGCATGACTCATAAGATAAATGCCAATATGCCTGCAGTAAATAAGGTAAAGGTGGCATATTCTTTACTGAGAGATTAGTATTCATTTTGCAGATTGCGTTCTAAATGGAAAGTACTGTGTCATTTAAGATTAAGCACCTGTTCTGGCATCATAACAGATGTTTTGAAAAACCTATTTAAAAGAATCATTGTGCTGTTTTTGTCTAATAACAAAAAAATCCAAAACCCAACCACCACCACCACCACAACAACTAGTCACTTTATCACTGCAAATTAACAAATTATTTGCCAGGAAGTTCTCCTAAATTATCTTACTTCAGCTTTTGTACTCTTCCTCCTCTAACTTCTCTTCTGTTTAAAAGTTTTTAAGTTATGTGCACCCACACATATTTTGATATGCTCAGTACTGATGTCACCAGTGTTATATGTCTTTGCTGACCTTTTAAGAGTAAGAACACCCCCTGGCAAATATGGATGGATCCCACCACCAATTAAATCAATGGAGAAATCCCCACTAATTTAATTTGACTTTCACTCTTGACTTTCGCTCAGGAGCTTTCACCCTGGCTTTCTTCACAGCACCGCATGAGAATGGGAATAGCAATAATTACATTTGTACACATGGGGACAGTGTAGTGGAAAGAGGCTAAAATGAATAAATTCAAACATGGGGACATATATTTAGGCACCTCACTAATTATTCTTATTTATTAGTGACCTAATTTTCAGCTTCCACTCAGATCTTTCTTTGATAAAGAGGCCACTTCTTTAGATTCCTAAATATGGAATTAAGTGCCTAACTCTGGGTACTCAAGTGTGAAAATTTTAGTCCAAAAGTCTTCATCAAGATCACACAGGAGCTTATGGCAAAGTGGGAAACTGAGGTATGATATTCTTGTTCCAAAGCGGTAGCCAAATTAGTTTAGTTCAGCAAAACAAATAAGGAGTCCTGTGGCACTTAACACTTTTTTTTTGCATATTCTGTTTCCTAACCCTGAGCTTTAATCACTTGTGCATTCTTCCCCTTAATTATGGGATATTAATCAGCTGCAGTGTTTAATTATTTGTTTTCTTCTAATATGGATTAATATCTCTTTAAGCTTTGAGAAGTTGAAGATTTGAAAGGGTCATATAAATGCGCTGGTACAGGACATGAACTAACAGGGAATTGATCACAAGTCCACTTACTACCCTAATTAATTGATCACAAGTACACTTTCTTCCCTAAACTTAATTAAGTCATATTACTTAATTAAGTCATATTCTCAACACCTCCTCCCTAACTTCTTCAACTCCATTTGTGTCTTTCTTTCATTTTTAATTCATACCTTCCTTCACTCCATTTTTCTTACCAAAAAAAACCCAAATAAAGTTGAGCCAAAGACAGAATCTTCTCTTTCCATCTCTACACCCTAAATTTAAAGGGTCCGACTAATTAGACTGAAGAGCAAACACAAAAACTAAACCAATTTCTCCATGGCAGAAACTGGAAGAAGTCAGCTCCTTCTATTAAAAGCACCCCAGATTTCAGCTGTACACATAAAAAGAGAACTGGAAATGACCCATCCTTCCTTCTGGTATTAACTTTGCAAAATGAAATTCATTGAAAAGGCTTTGCAAAAACAAAACACAGCCATATCTGGTTTAGTCATTTAGTAAATGAGTACTCATTGTGAATTAGGGTGGCAGAAATTGGCACCATATGGGGAATATGCTCTGGGAGCTCTGGTCTTAGGTAATGATATGAAAGGAAGCCAGACTAGCTTATCATGCTCTTTCTGGCCTTAAAATTTATGAACCTATAAGGACAAAGTTCCAATAAGAAAAGAAGAAAAGAAACTGAATTCCACCTGCTGCCTGAAGTGTTTTTTGATACATGTGGATTGATGTATGAGTGGTCTAGGCTGCTCTTGACCCTCTTTGCGAATTGCTTGAACGTGAGCTGCACAAAGCCATCCATTTGCTGATTTATGAATAAATAAAGAGAAGCACCTTTTTGAATTCTTATTTTAAATGCTTGGGTTTGGGAAGCTTTGTTAACTACTAAAGGATTTGCTGAATTAACCTGACTTTGGCTGATAACCTGATTTAAAACTCGAGTAACCCTGAACATGGTTCACTGGTCCTGCCACAAGTAGCTTATCCTAGGCTACGAAACATGTTACCGGGTCTTTGTTCCTTCGTTAACCGAGCTGTAACTTTTACGGACTCCACCATTTTTCTTTATATTATAACATAACCTATATTTCATGTTATAATCCCATGCAGTTAAATAAAGGGAAATATTTGCCAGTAGGAAAGGAAAAAAAAATTAAGAATGTGTTTTTCTCTTTCACAAAAAAACGATCAAATAACAATCCAATGCTTTTCTGTTTATATAACATCTTTTATTCGATACCCCTAAGGATTTTTGCAAAACAATAAATAATGTCACCCTTCGAGGTGGCGTACAAGAAGATAAGTGATTGATTCAGTATCACAATGACTAATCAGTGGTAGTTTCAGCAGGGAATCTTGGCTGCCACCTCTGGGTTTAGATAGCTAAATGAGTTATTTTTAAAGGGTGTATTGCTGCATAAGAAGGAAAATGTCTAAAAAAGCACAGAGGATTCTGGAATGATAAGGCTCAAAGGATTCTGGGATGTGGCTCCTGAAAGAAGATGATAGGTGGGTTTGGTATCATGGAAAGAAAATATGGTTGGGGGAAAGCAACTGAAAAATTATTAAGGACCCCCATGCTACCTTTCATGAATTAAAAGGCAAGTGTTTTCAGATATACGACATTAGCACACAGCTAGCAAAATAATAACTCCATTTTTTCTTTCACCCTTTATAGACACTATCATAAGAGGGAAATAAATGAATGGAATGAATGGAAATTACTTTATCCCAGTGCTTTTCATCTTGCAGGTAATTTGACAAGCTGCTTTTGCATACGATCCTGGCTTCATTTGGACTGGAAATACTGTTTAGAATGCTCGCTCATTCTGGAAACTTTTGGTTCAAATGAGCAAGTTCAGGATTACATTTAAGAAGTAAACTAAACATTTTCAATCACTAAAAAAATCTGGGTAAAGGGTTTAGGGTCAGACCTTACTTTATTTGATTGCGGTCAAACCTCCTTTCTGGGCATCAAATTAAGATTCTGAGACTTTCTTTCAAACTTTCAATCAAAAGAAAAAACGAAGACAACAGGGGCGTAGCCAGCTCCTATTTTCTGGCTGGTACCCTGAGAGTGGAGAGTTGGCCTGGCCAAAGACAACTTCCAGTCACTTGACCAGAAGCTGCTCCTCCATCCCCCGCTGTCGGGTGATAAGGTGGGCAGGCCTTCCAGCAAAGTGGAGACCCACTTGTGACCATGGTCCTGCAAGACAGGTTGTGAAATAATATCAGAGAAAGAAATCCTTTCCAAGTGTAACTCCTGCTAGCTGCTTCATTCTGGATCATTGTATTTAGTCTGCCTGCTGGTTAGATTGCCATCACATAATCTCCAATTATAATGTGTTTAACCTGTAACCTTACATCAGGCCTGTTTTCTGGATAATGTAACATTTCAACTTGGTGATTTCTTCATTTTAAAGAGTAACTTGCACACTGGAGAAAATTGAAATATAGAAGATTTGAATGTGCATGTGTTTAATTGTTACATGGTTTTCATGGTGTTCTTTTTTCTTCTTGTGTTTGGATTTAGCATGAACCATAAGCCAGGCAATCACATAGCCTTGCTGTACCCAGATCAGAATAGGAACACAGAGGAAGGATAGTCTAGTGGCAAACGTATGAGCCTAAGCCATGGGAGACCTGGTTTTAATCCCTGTTCTGCTACAGAATTCCAGTGTGACCTTTAGAATGTTACTTGGATCTATTTACACAAAGGTATTATGGTGCTTAACTCCCAAATCTAGGCACTACTGAATTCCCACTCACTTGGTGCCTAAATTTCCACTGTACAAAGCTCCTGCCACTCGGCATGTGTACTGTTATTTCTGGCAGGCATCTGGGCTATGTCTACACTTGCAAGTTAGTTCGACTTAAGGAAGCTTAATTTGAACTAACTTAAGCCTTGGCCACACTAGGCTTTCATTAGTTCGAATTAAGGGCTTCCTTAATTCGAACTAATAAATTTGATTGCTTAGTTTGAGCTAACCTTTAATTTGAACTAGTTCATTCGAATTAAATCAATGTGGCCATATTAGTTCAAACTAACTGCTTAGTTCAAACTAATCAGCAGATTGACCTTACTGCAACTGACTAATTCAAACTA
>ML685901.1:1187437-1203320 GCA_007922175.1 Pelusios castaneus
CCCTCCCATCTAAGGCATTCCTCCAGAATGACACAAGTTAAAGTATGGATATAACATCAAATTCCTAACTTCTAATCGAAAAAGAATTCCGAGACATAAACTATATAATCATTCCCAGCAAATTACTACCTTCCTATTGATACCAAACATGACATAGTTCCTACGGATTATAGCATTTATGAGATATCCATAGAAAATAATATCATAAATGCTTCCCTAAACCCAGACAGTGTCACACCCTGCCCACATGCCCTGCCCTTTGGGGGCCATGCCAGGCTCCTCCTGTGCCCCCCCTGGCAGGGAGGGCATTGGTGTCGTCCTGGGGTAGCCCTAAGTTGATTTAGGGCTACCTCAGGGCTACACTGGCTTAATTTGACTTTAAAAAGTCGAATTAAGCCTTAGGTCGAGTAGAAAGGTGGTTTAATAAAGTCGACTTAATTTGCATTAAGTTGACTTTATTTTGCTCAAGTCAACTTAAGCAAAGTGTAGTGTAGACGCAGGGCAAATTAAGTTCACTTAAGCCAAGCTTAAATCGACTTAATTTACCAGTGTAGACGCAGCCAGAGAGTGCACGGGCCATGGTTTCCTTCAAAATATATTTAAAAGTTGCAACCCTTTGCTGTTGATTTTAATTTCCTTTGCAAGATCCAACTCTGCTAGACTTTTGGCAGTTCTCACTTTCCCCCTGTGCTTTCTGATCTCCAAGAGGTAGCTTTCCTTGCTGATCCATCCCTTGATCCATTCCTTGAAGGCTTTCTAGTTTCTCTTACGAAGCAGTTTGAGATACTTGTTCACCCCCAACTTTGGTCTGCAACCCTTCCTTACAGTGTTTTCCCCTTTGCTTGGACAGGTTTCAGGTACTTTAAGACCAAGTTTGAGACAATAATTCCAGCCTCCTCCACTTCAGTTCTTAAATTCTTCAGGCCAGTCTGTTTCCCTAAATAATCTCCCCTCCCCACCCCAACACTTTTTTGTTTTGTTTTGGTTTTAAGTTTCCCCTTTTAAAATCAGGAAGCATAGTTGCGAACCTATTTTGGTTTATTCTCCATTTAATTTAAACTGAATTTAAATCAGGATCACTCAAACCAAGGTTGTGCTCCACAACTAGTTATTCTGTGAGGTCTTCATTATTTACCAATACTAAATCTAAAATGGCATCACCTGTTGTTGGTTCGATGACAATTTGGTGAAGAAATCTGTCAGCTATCGCATCCAGGAACATCTGGACTCTAGCAGTTTTCAGAGCACTTGTCCTCCAATCTATATCTGGGAAACTAAAGGCTTCCATAATTACACAATTACCACTAGTATTTATATCATTAGAAATATTAGAGATTTCTATCATATTCATATAGGATCCTAGGGTTTTGTAGCAGAGCCCAGGCAACATCCCAACTGAAGTTCTTTTACATTCTTCCCCAAAGTGTTTTGACTCTGATTCCATTTTAACCATTCCATCACTTTTAATTTCATTACACTCTATCTCATCATTAATATACAATTTCCAGAGAGGTAACCAGGTTAGTCTAGTTCAGCAAAACAAACAAGGAGTCCTGTAGCACTTTTAAAGACTAACAAATGTATTTATCTCACAAGATTTCATAAGTAAAATCCCCTTCATTAGACACATGAAATGGAAACTATAGTATGTAGGTGAATATAAATGCTGAGAAGGGTAAGTCACAAAGGCTATGTCTACACTTACAAAAGCTAGTTCGAATTAGTTAATTCAAACTAACTAATTTGAACTAATTTTAGTTAGTTCAAATTAACTTAATTCAAACTAGCATGGCCCCACTAGAATGCTAGTTCGAACTAGCCATGGCCATGCAGGGCACTTGCTTAGTTCAAATTAGTTAGTTGCAGGAAGGTGAATGTGCCAATTAGTTCGAACTAAGCAGTTAGTTCAAACTAACATGGCCACATTGGATTAGTTCGAATTAACTAGTTCGAATTAACCATTAATTCAAACTAAGCAATCAAATTTATTAGTTCAAATTAAGGAAGCCCTTAATTCGAACTAATGAAAGCCTAGTGTGGCCAAGACTTAAGTTAGTTTGAATTAAGCTTCCTTAATTTGAACTAACTTGCAAGTGTAGACATAGTCTAAGTTAGTTCAGACTTTTTGTGCAAACCATACAAGCTGTTTTTATTCAAACAGTGTGAAACAACAGATAAGGAGGTGGAAAGGTTAAAAGGGAGAAATTCATCTTTTGTAATGAGTGAGCCAGCCCAAATCTTTATTCAGGTCTAATGTGATGGTGTCAAATTTTCATATCATAAGGGATCTACAGCCTATCCTGCCAGATGATCCCTCACTCTCTCAAGCCTTGAGAGATAGGCGTCTCCTCTCTTACAGACAACCCCCAACCTTAAGCAGTACTCGCCAGCAATTGCATACCATACAACAGGAACACTAAGGCAAGCATCTATCCCTGCAACAAACCCTGTTGCCAACATATCTACTGAAGTGACACCATCATAGGACCTATCCACGGGCTCATTCACCTGTTCATCCACCAATGTGATATATGCCATCATGTGTCAACAATGCCTCTCTGCCTTATACATTGACCAAACTGGAATGTCTCTGAACAAAAGAATCAATGGACACAAATCAGACATCAAGAATGGTAATATTCAAAAATCAATAGGGGAACACTTCAACCTCCCTTCACATTCTGTGAAAGACATGGCAGCTACAGTTCTTCAACAGAAACACTTTAAAACAAAGCTCCTGTGTGAAACTGCAGAATTAGAATTCATATGCAAATTTGAAACCATTGCATTAGATCTGAAAGGAGATATGGAGTGGCTCTCTCATTACTCTCTCATGGGATGGCTCCCTCATTACAGGTGATTACCCACTCTTTTAACCTTCCCACCTTCTTATCTGTTGTTTCAGACTGTTTGAATCGAAACAATTTGCTTGGTTTGCTGAAAAAGCCTGAACTGATCTTGTGACTTACCCTTTTCTGTATTTAGATTCACCCATATACTGTAGTTTCTATTTCATGCATCTGATAAAGTGGGATTTTACCCAAGAAAGCTCATGTGATAAATAAATGTGTTAGTCTTTAGAAGTACCTTTTATTAATATACATTGCAACTCTATCACCTTTACCTTTGTTTTGCTCTCTCCTGAACAGCTCATACCCTTCAATGCATGTATTGCAGTCATGAATGATACTCTATCATGTTTCCATAATCCCTATAGTATCTGGTTTCACTTCCTACATCAGTATTTCCAATTCAGTTACTCTATTTTGTTGTCCTTGCATTGGTATACAGACATCTCAGTTGTTTCTGCTCAGATTCACCCAGGATCCTCACCTAATTGGTGCAGTCATTTTAATGCAGTATCATCTACCTCACTGTTACTGTTACTAGCCTTGGCACCATCTTTTCTCTTGTTGTCCATTCTTCTAACCTCTGCTTTTCCTTTCTGTGTTACTATATCCTCTCCTACTCAATTTCCTTCCACTCAGAATCAGGCATGGAGATGACATAAGCGTTTCCCAACCATCTCCACTGCATTTCTAAATTAAAACTCTTTTACTCATTGTCCCCACCTCCATCCCAAAAGTCTATGTCTCTCGCTTCTCAGGTGGAGCCCATCCCATGAAAACAATCCTCTGTCGTGAATGCTTCTCAATGGTAAAGCATCCCAATGCACTCCTTAGAACAAGTACCAGAACCCTCTAGAGATGATTAGAATCTTCTCACCTTCACTCTCCTCCTCTAGGAACAGGTGGAACCCCATTGAACATCACCTGAATCTCCATTTCTTTAAGCATCTTCCAGAGCCTGGCATGGTCTTCCTTGATGCATTCCAGTAAGACTCTAGCAGTGCTATTTGTTTTCATGTGATGGATCATCACTGGATTCCTTCTGTAGTCCATAGAGCTAGTCTTAGCATTTATTTTATTCAAGAATAATGACAAGGAAAGTACAGGCCAGTTTATACTGTAAGATATTGGCTTCAGCAGTGTGCGTAAGGATTGAGTCCTATTAATATTTACACAAATATGTGACCTAACAACCATCCCTAACTTTGGGGGAACTGGAAATGGAGTGTGTAAGGGGAATTTTGTCCATAACAACAGTAGCCAAACACAGGAACATGAGTTAACACAAGCTTTTGGATAGAACACTGGCAGACGTCTGACCAAAAAGTGTCATGGCAATATAGTAACGTATATGGTAAGTTGAGATCTTTACTATACTAATTTATAGGAGAAGAGCACCTCAACATTAGTAGGGTGCGGAAATACAAATAAGGAAGAGGGGAGAAACTCCTACTGAATGTATATTGGGCATAGTGCTGTCAGCATAACTTTATAAAAGTTGACAAGTTTCAAAAGGATAGTCATGCCAGTCTAGTTCAGCAAAACAAACAAGCAGTGTTGTGGCACCTTCTAAAACTAACACATTTATTTATCACATGAGCTTTCACGTGAGAAAATCCCACTTCATCAGGTGCTAGAAGATGGAAGTTTGCTTCCAACTGATAACCTCCATCTTCAAGCATCTGATGAAGAGGGATTTTCTCCCATGAAAGCTCATGTGATAAATACATTTGTTAGTCTTTAAAAGTGCCACAAGAATCCTTGTTTGTTTTTATTGTAAAAGTTGTATCCCAGCGTGCAGGCTGCAGGAGAGAGAAATGTAGCCCTTGGAAAGTGACAGGATTATGGAAACTGAGGAGGAGGAAGGTGTTGGTGTTGAAGAAGATAGCTAACCTTTCTGGTTGTTCTTCATGAGGTATTGTGAGAATATGACTGTTCATATGTAAATTCTGGATTATCCCTGTCCACCTTATTGGGTTACAGTGTTTGTGACTTTGCTAAATGTATTAATAAAACTATTGTAAGTATAGACAGGTTTCTATATTATGAGTGTTTCAACTGTGCATTATATAGTAATTTTAATAATAGCCTGATTTTGGAACAAGAACCTATCAACTCTCAAGGTGATAACTAGGAATTCTTAAGTAATCAATATAATTAATACATAACCTGTAGATCAGACTACACTTCCCACTCCCTCTAGGATCCTTTTTAGGTCTACATCCCATAGCTTAGCCTCCATTAGACAGCACACCCTTTTGTTCTTTAGAGCAGTTCTGATGATAGGACTGTCTGTACTTCTTAGTAGAGAGTTCCCAGTCATGTAGACCTACATCTTTCTAATACTGATACATTTCTCTAGCCTTCATCTTTCTGTTCTTTCTGGCTGCAACAATTTTTGGTTTTTGTTCTGCAATCTTCTGCAAATCAGCCTCCATATCCCTGGGGTTCAAAATGCTGGCTTTCTTTTCTTCCTTGCACTCACATCTTCTGTTACTGCCTGCCTCTTTCTTTCATTTTCTAACTTGGTAAACCTGTTCCTCAGCTCTGTATCTCACTGGTTAGCTAACCTTTTCCTCTGTCCTAATCTTGGGTCTTGTCTTCATCAGATCTCTCAGGCAGCATTTCATACAGCTAAAGAACCTTTCAGATGCCTTCTCCAAAATAATGTACATACTGGAGCTTCCACTTCCAGTCATCTCATTTTCTCTTCCATTCTTCGTACCACTACCACTGCAGCCTCTGTAGCTGTCATAGCCTTCCCTCCTAAGATCCTGTTAAAAGCACAGAAATCAAAACCAGAACACCATACACACATTTTCCAAAACTCCTACTCATACACTCTCGTTTTCAGCTCTCTGGCTATGTCTACACTTGTTAATTTAAGTCAACTTTAACTAAGTTGACTTAGTGTGTCTACACTTAAAAATAAAGTCGACTTAAAAGGGAACTTAAAAAGTCGACCTAGAGCGTCCACACTGGATGCCTAGGTCAACTTCTAGGGGCTTAGGGGGACCTAGGGGAGTTCCACAGGGGCAGCGGGGGCACCCCTTGCCCAATGCCAAGGGGCTCAGTCTTTGCCCCATTGTACATATGTACAATGGGGCAAAGGGGGACAGGGACCCTGGCAGGGCATAGGAGGGCATTGGTGTAGCCCTGGGGTAGCCCTAAGTCGACTTAAGGCTACCCCACGTCTACACTGGCTTAAGTCAACTCTAAGGAGCCGACTTAAGCCTTAGGTCTACTAGGAAGGTGGTTTTATAAAGTCGACTTAATTTTAATTAAGTCGACTTTATTTTCCTTAAGTCAACTTAAGCAACTGTAGTGTAGACGCAGGGTAAATTAAGTCGACTTAAGCAAGCTTAAGTCGACTTAATTTACCAGTGTAGACGTAGCCTCTTTGCTGTCTCCTGTGCCACAGGCCAACCGCTTGGCTGCTTTTACTGGCCTGCTAATTAGGGAAATCTCACCCCATAAGGAAGGCTCAGCTGTTATCAAAGTCTCTGCTTCTCTTATAACTCGCTGCCTCTAACCTGATCAGACTCTGCAAACTGAAAGCAAATAAAAAACAAACCAGCAAGCAAATAAACTCTCAAGAATCCACCTACTTCTCCTCTGGAGCAAAGGGTTGCCTTCCTTCTCCTCCAGCAGATCTACACTCAACACACCTGCTTTCAACTCTGTTTGCAGGCTCCTGTGTTGCTATTCCAGAGTCTGCAGAAGTTCATTGTTTTCCTTGTCTTCTGTATTCCTTTGCAGTTTGGGCTAATTTTAAATGGCTTTAATAACTTCACAGCTGAGCACCAACTACACATACAGTAATATAATGATGCTAAAATAAATAACTATTGTATGTCCAATATCTAAAACCTTTCCCTGACAGGAGTATATAGTCTGTAGCATAGGATTTATTTTGCAGCTGATGAGCAAAGGAAGGCAAAGAGCATGGTGCATATAAATCAAATAAACTAGCCACTAACTTGTAAGTAATATAAACACTATAATGCTATAATAAATTAAATATAGAAAATGAACATGAATAAGTATAGCAATTACAGTTAAATCATTTGGGCAGGACCAGTATTTCAGATAAAACATAAACTCCTGTGTAAATGTGCACTACAGAAGTGCCACCAGCTAACTACAATTCCTGTTTGTGGTTGATTGGTTTCAGATATATTTGAAATGACAGGAAGTCACTGCCTTTTGGGTTAACTAGCAGAATAACAAATTACATGCCATCTTACTTTAGCATAGGGAAAAAAGCATCACTATCTTAAAGACAGAGAGAAATTTCCAATGTACAGAACAGACTAGAAACTATTTCATGAAAAGTCCCCTAAACCAATATTCTCTGGTTTGACATTTAACATGTTATATTGTAATCTGTTGGCACCTCTGGTGCGTATATAGGTAGAATGACACTAGATTCATGCTCTTTTGCATAACCGCAAATCAAAACATGCTGGAAGAAAATAACAAATAGACATTGTTCTACTGTTTATTTTTAAATTCAGTTGAAGTTTATACTGTAGCAAACAGATGATGTTATGAAGGACATTTAATTCACTGCAGGCTACTCTTGGATAAATGTTATTTTTGATATAGGTCACCATAGCCTGACAAGTTCTAGAAAAAGATGATAGTATAAAATAGCAAAAACAATTTATTCAAAATTTTGTTTGTGTGCTATCTTGAGAGTTGAAGAGTTCTTTTAAAAAAAATGTAAAGGCTATCAGATATGGTTCATTTTCTGAAGGATTGGTTGTTATTAAAACATCTGTATCAGACAGATTTTCTTGGAAGAGGGTTATAGAGTAATATCTTTCATTTAGCACCTAAGGAAAAAAATTAAAAGGGGATTGTTTTAGTTAAGACACTGGACCACAGCTAAGGAAATTTTGATTTAATTCCTCTCTCTCTCTCTCTCTCTCTCTCTCTCTCTCTCTCTGGGTGCGTCTACACTCAGAAATTAAGTCGACTTAAACTTGCTTAAATCAACTTAATTTAATCTGTGTCCACACTACATTTTCCTTAAGTCAACTTAAGCAGCTGCTTAAGTTGACTTAAGGAAAATTAAAGTCGACTTCACTAAACCTCCTTTTAAGTCGACTTTTCTGGCTAAGTTGACTTAGCCAGTGTGGACATGGAGTAGCGCTAAGTCGACTTTAAGTCGACTTAGGGGGCTTTAGGGCTTCCCCACTGCCCTCCCTGCCTGGGTGGCTGGCACAGCCACAGCCTGGCATGCCCCCCCACAGGGCAGAGCCCTGCCCACCCTGCTCCTATGCCCTGCCAGGGTCCCTGTCCCCCTTTGCCCCATTGTATCAAGGTACAATGGGGCAAAGGCTGAGCTCCCTGGCACTTGGCAAGGTGTGCCCCCCCACCACCGTGGACCTGTCCCAGGTTCGCCTAGCCCCTAGAAGTCGACCTTGGCATCCAGTGTGGACACTCTACGTCAACTTAATTTTTTAATGTGGACATGCTAAGTCGACTTAAATTAACAAGTGTAGACATAGGCTCTCTCTCTCTCTGTGTGTGTGTGTGTGTGTGTGTGTGTGTGTGTATTTGACCAGCTAACTATATATTCTAATACTATTTTAAAAAAAAAATCACTAAAAGTTTTCATTATTTGGAAAGTTGTTTTAGTATAAAAAAAGCTTTTAAATTAAAATCTGGAAACATTCAGAAAAACTAAATCAGTTTTTGGTCCCATCATCATTATTGAAAGTGGCAAAAAAAAATATTTTTTATCTGAACTATTTCTATTGTTGCATTAATTTGGGTGTTTGTTTTACTATCTCTCTCTGAATCCCTGGAATTGTCTATTTAAAAATGCATTTCCATGAGATATTATTTGACTGGTGGTTTCCCCTGGCCCCTGGATCATTCATATTCCTAAATATTTGTAGATTCCCACCCCTTCTCCCACATGGCAACCTTCATATCCCTGCTGAATGGAAAAAAATCGCTTAAGTCTCAACTCAGCAAGATGCTCAACCGTATGCCTTTCATGAATTTGTCCCACTGCCCTATGGAGTTAAAAAAAAAAAGAGCCTTTTTTCAAAGGTGTTCAAAAAATCTCAGATTTTGCACTATTTCTAAACTTTTCATTTAAAACACAAACACGTTTTTACAATTTTGACGTACTTCTTAACCAGTTCACCAAAGTAAATACTCTGCTTTCTACAAGACTGATCAGCACATATTTGGGGTGAATGTGTTCACTCATGTTGTGTTGATAAGGTGGTGTCTCAGGTTCAGCAAGCATAAGATGTTCATGAAACTATTATTCACTCTTACACCATTAAACAGTTAAGTGTACTCTGGGTTTTCATGTGAAGTTATCACTGAATAAATATAGTCAGTAAAAAAATGTTTTCAACATCTTATTAAAGTACAGGGTGTAGGAGAAGGTAAAAAGTTAAAATAGAAAAGGAAAGTAGAAACAGTCGGACTGAGGCCTAAGGCTTAGTGAACCAAGCCAAAACAGTAGGCCTGAGTTGGATAACTAGTTATGTTGACAAGAGTCAGGCTAAGGCAGTCTGACACCACAGGAATTGGCAACAAGCAAGCTGCAGATGCAGGAAGGACCTTGAAGATATGAGGTCCACTTGGCCTAGGGCCAAGGAAGAGATGCTGTGAACTGTCATTGAACTCTCCAGCAGAAGGGTATATGTAATTGCAGAATGACACCTTGATGGATGGATCAGGGATGCGAGGACCAAACAAATTGTTGGGTGGCATCAAAAAGAAAGGGTTACATCGACCAATCAAGGTCAAGTTAGAACCCAAAGAGGGCCAAGCCAATAGATCAAAGCAGGGTATAAAAATAGGAGCCCCGTAGCCTAGAGTTTGTGCAACTGAGGGGGTGATGGAGAGTCCTGCCATCAGTTGAACTCTTCCGTTTCATTGAGAGCACAAATGCTGCCAGCAGATCTGCTGACATAGATTGCTTGCCACGGTGCTACATTGCAATAAAGTCTAGCCTGGCACCTTCATTTCTATAAATAACTGTGGTCGTGTTGGTTTCTTCGATCATGAGTGTTGCCTCAGTTTACCTCACACACAGAGTATACCTAGGCTTGAGGTTAATGAGCTAACTGAGTCCTCACTAGAAACGTAAGCCAAAGGTAATTCAAAGTATTAACCAAAGGAACAACTTGGCTTAGAATCACCAGGCTAACTCAGTTCCTACTCAAGATCCAGGCCAGGCTCTAGACTACTGAGCTAACAGAGTCCCCACTTGCAGATCTGAACCAAGGGCAATCCACATACAGAGACTCACGCACGCAGCCAAACAGACAACCGAGCCAGTGCAAACCAACAGAGAGATAAGAATGCCTCTAATCTGCCATGCCACACAGGAATAAAAGGAGAAGCCAATTAAATCATTTGAAAAGTAAAATAATGAAGCCACACTTTCATCCCTTTCTCTTTAGCTGTATAGATTTTTTTAGAGGGGAAACCCCTGTTTGACAGTGTTTCAGGTAGTATTAAAAATAGTAGTAATTGCAGAAAGTTGCCCTGTTCTTTCAGACAGAAGACAAAAAGGAGAGCGATAGAAAAGAGGAGAAATAAAACGGGGAAGGAAAATGACATAGAGAGCAGAGGTGGAAGCAGGAATCCAAGTCTCACATTTCATGTATTGAACAGAGTTCAGCTGAAGCTTGTTGAGGTGACAATGTCATTTGGTTCACTCATTCTGGCCCTATCTGGTAAGACGGTCCCTTGGGATTACGACAATAAAGGTCCAGTTTGTCAGTGTTTCAGACAGTGGGAGTGGCCACCACGATGGTAAAACTTGCTCCTTCCTGTCCATGTATCCTCCTGCATTGTATTTTGTGTCTCCCTGGTGAACAGTGTCAAAGAAGGGGCTGCCTCACATTATTATGAACCAGTGAAAACACATTTCAGTGATTGTAAAGATAAATATTCCCTCATTAGTAGAACCTTTCAGCCGGTTGTTATGACAACCTGTGTCTCTGCCATGGGCCTTGGGGACCTTTTATCTCAGTCCTTTTAACTTAAACAGTTTGTTCCAGTTTATTTGTCCCCAGCTTTGGCTAACTTTTGGAAACAATTGTATGTGATATGCCATCTTACACTACCTCTGATGCATTATCTTTTCAATATTCACGATCCCTCTTCTGAAGTAGCACGAGTAAATTTAAGATGTGATGGACAAATATAGAAAAAAAATCCTTTTAAATAAAACTTTCATTTAGCTGGTATTTATGATCTTTCTTATTTACTTTCGGAGAATATCCATTCCTCAAGCAAATTTGTATTAACACAAATGGCTGAGAGAAAAACAAAGTGTTTTGAAAACTCTTGAAAAAACTGGTGCAAATGTATATTTGGGTTGAATTTTCATTCTCAAAATGCTTGTTGAGCCATCCAGAAATATCTGTGTGAGTTTGTGAAAGGAACATCCCCCAACCAGAGAACAGAAACAATATGATGTGAAATGAAACCCGTCACACACATTCTAAGTATTGAATCAAATACTTACTGAATACTTCCTGTGACCAGTTTGCCATCAAGCCATAGGCTGGAATTTTGTTCACACAAAAGATTCAGTAAAGAATTTCTGGCAAACATCTTTTGAAAAGTGACTTTGTATTGTATTCATGGATAATTCATGAATAGGAAAACAGGGCTAAATCTACCCTGTATATTATTTGCTGGAAACGTTTCACCAAGATCAAAGTGTAACAAGACAGCCACACCACTGAAGGTAGCAATGAGGACGGGTAATAATTACACCTATCCCCTATGAATAAGTACAGTTATTTAGAGCAGCTGCTCCCCTAAGTAGGATACTTGGGGAAATTAAAAGTGTTCAATAGGCCTTAACTCCACACTATAGTATGATAGTATTAGAGTGCAGGAGTATATTTACAATCGTCTGGGGAAACTAATTGATTTGCGACCTATTGAAAGTGGGCTTTTTGTTTCTTGTGCTAACTGCATTTTTTTTTCTTATCTAGCTCTAATGGATTTGTGTTCAGAGAACACGTTATAAAAAAGAACGTTGTAGAAGATCTGTATATGTAAAGATCAACAAGGCCATTGTCCAAAGTCCATTGAACTTCATCCCAAGACACCTACTTCAATCAAGGACTCTTGAGCCAAGCCCCTAAATCACAGTGTTGCAGCCTAACAGTCATACTGAGGTCAATGGAATTACTCAAATGAGTAGGGGTTTTATGTACAGACCCTAAACATACGCTTGATAAGGGGCAGTAGGATAATGGATTTAGCTCTTCAGTTTAATGTATCATTCCCTGTCCACGTTTAAAAACAGCTAACTTGTATTTAGTGATCTAGACCAGTCCATTTCAGAGAAATGCAGATATTTGAACACAGGGCCCATCAAAGATAAGAAATATTTTTTTTAAAAAAGATGTAAAATTAGAAGTACTATGCCTGGATGGTTGACAAATGATACCAGTATACATTTATATAGTAGTTAATTCCAAAGGATCCCAAACCATTTCACAGTTCGATGCAAACAAACTACACAGATTGGGGGGAAGTCTCACCTTCTCCACCTTTGAAATGCTGTTGACTCTGGGATAAAATATGCTAGCTATTTCACAGCACACAGCACCAATACACAGCAGTTTAAGGCAGGAATTGAAAAATCCAATGGAAACCACAGTAGGAATTTAGGGAGGGAGAATATAATATTCTGGAACAGCAGTAGGTCTTCTTTCCACAGGTCTAGAAGGAAGGCTTCAGTTTTTAGTGCTCATGAGCCATACCTAAAGATGTCATTTGCATCTTTATGTCCTTCCCTTCTGAGCTTCAGAGAGCCATTTCCTTTAGGAGTAAGTGGCAAAATTTTCAGATGAAATAACATAATTTTGTTTAGTTATGTCTAAGGGAATCGGAGGAACTTCAGAAGGGTCTAAGTGTTGAATTTCACTGTCAAAAAGCCAGACGTTCTATTCCAGATATGGATGCATTTCAGTAAAAAGCGAAATGACCTCTTCCCATACCATATCCATTACTGTACTCACACGTGTGTTGTCTGGTTTAATTAGAAAACTTAATCCCAAGTATATATATATAAAATGATGGGATATAAATTAGCTTTTACCATTCAAGGAAGATTTTGAAGTCATGGTTGATAGTTTTCTGAAAAGACCTGCTCAATGTTCAGCTATACTTAGTCATAATACCACTAAATACACCCATGATACATCCAAACTTTGAACACTGTGTGCAAGCCTAGTCTTCCCATCCCTCCAAAATTATATATATATTAAAATTGAAAAAAGGAAAGACAAGGGCAATTAAAATGACTGGGATATCCCACAGCTTCCTTATGAGGAGAGATTAAAAAACTGGGAGTTTTCAGCTTGGAAAAGAGACGACTAAGGAGGCATATCATAAAGACTGAAAAATTGTGATTGATGTGGAGAAAGTGAAAGTGTATTTATGCCATCACATAACACAAGAACCAGGGGTCACATGAAATTAATAGGCAACAGGTTTAAAACAAACAAAATGAAGTATATCTTGACAAAACAGTCAGCCTGTGAAGGTTCTTGCCAGAGGATGCTGTGAAGGTCAAAACTATAATGGGGTTCAAAAAAAGAACTAGATATATTAATGGAGGATAGGTTTATCAATAGCTATTAGCCAAGATTGTTAGGGATGCAACCCCATGCTCTGATTGCTGGAACCTTGGAGTAGAACCCAGGGACTGGATCACTCGATGATTGCTTGTTCTGTTCATTTCCTCTGAAGAACCTGCCATTGGCCATTGTGGAAGACAGGATTCTGGGCTATCTGGACCACTGGTCTGATCCAGTATTACCATTCTTATATTCTTAACTAATATCTGCAAATCTCTCTGTGAGCTTCTGTTAAATAGAGTCGAAAATATCATGGTTAATTTTTTATTCCATTCTTAATCCCCGGTGTTTATTACTATAGGAAAAGAAGTTTAATTGAAGTTTAAGGAAACAAATCCTTTCTACTTTAAGGATACAAGACACTATTTTGCACTTCCCATAACATTCTATGGGGATGAGGTAAAATAAACTAATTTATGAGATTATTCACTCAGTCTAAAAGCATTTTGCAGGAAGAAATTTACAAGTCAAGAAACTGCATCTTAGAGAGAGCTAGAGTTGGACAAGAATGCTTCTAATCAACTTAATTATATGGTATAAAACATAAATACAGAGTTATGAAAAGAATTTTGCAACTTCTTGCTGAGAATTATGCTTTAGGAATAACCAGCTAACATGCTGGCTGGATAATAGAGAGGAACAAAATAACTGACTGCAAGCAATGAAAATCTAAGTGTAAAAGGCCAAACTCAATTTATTTCTAATAAAACTACATCACAATTGTGTAATAAACTCCTACTTCTCTCAACCAATATGGAGTTAATAGCATCTTCCACTCAGAGACATTAATAGTTTGTAGAGAAAGGTCAAGATCCAGTAACTTCCCATTAACCAAACCACTCCCAAAATTTAGCAATTGGATAGAAAATAAACCATATGTCAGACACCCCGGCTATGTCTACACTTGTTAATTTAAGTTGACTTTAAGTAAGTCGACTTGACTAAGTCGACTTAAAGTCGACTTAGTTAAGTCAACTTAGTGTGTCTACACTTAAAAATTAAAGTTGACTTAAAGGGGAACTTAGAAAGTCGACCTAGAGCATCCACACTGGACACCTAGGTTGACTTCTAGGGGCTTAGGGGGACTTAGGGGAGGACCACGGGGGCAGGGGGGCACCCCTTGCCCACTGCCAGGGGGCTCAGCCTTTGCTCCATTGTACATAGGTACAATGGGGCAAAGGGGGACAGGGACCCTGGCAGGGCATAGGGGAAGGGTGGCTTAAGTCGACTTAATTTACCAGTGTAGACACAGTCCCCTGCTCTTGGTCTTGATGCTACAAAGCAAAGCATCTGCCCATAAAATCAAAGTGGCCTTTTTGCCTATCTACCAATATGCTTCAGTTGTGAAGGGATACCCAATGTGAGATGGTATGATTAAAACAGTAAGTATCATCTCTGGTATCATGTTCTGGAGAACGACATCTTTGTATCAATCTCCTCTAAGACTCTCGTGCAGGGAACAAAATGGGGGAAACAGGACTGAACGCTTATGAAGATCAACAGACTAGTGTGCATCAGATTTAATCTCTCTTTTTGGCAATATCAACACATCACTCTGCAGGACTGGGATAAAGGATATTCGTGTTATACACTTGTCACCATCCTATCTCCTTTAGGACTTTTTTTTTTTTTTTGCCATTCCACTTATCAGGTTGCTTCCTCCATTGAACATGTGCAACTGGAGAGAGTCAGCACAATGCCAATTTTGAACACTTATGCACACTTCTGAAAATATATTAGGCTAAATTTTGTCTTCAATTAAGACCTGATGCAAAGCCCACTGAACCCAACCCAAGCCTTTCCACTGATTCCAATAAGCTTTGGATCAGGCCATTATAGCCGAAAAATTCAGTGGAAATCTCTGATGTTGCCCAGTTGTAACAGAGGGTAACGCTGAGGTGGGAAGTGCAGAGATAGCATGTCACTTCTTTCTCATACGTCAGTGAGTGCTGAAGCATGTAAAGTCGATGACTGTGAGACCTATTGAAAAAGATAGGTCCAGTCAGCATCAACTGAAACTCACTACTCACCAGACAATTCTCAGAAATCTAGCAGGTTAATTCTATCTTGGAGCATCCTTGACCTAAGGAACAAGGTGAGTACATGTCAATATATGTGAGTGTCTGGCAGATAAATAGTGGTTTGGAAATCTCTCCTGGACTTCAGGCCTTGTACTGTTGTCAGGAAGCATTATTAGTTGTTTGTGTTGCTGAGGAACAACATCCAGCATATCTTTTCTGGGGCCAGGAACCAGCCTTCGGATATTCACTATAAGATCAGAGTCTTTTAAAAGTGTCTTAGAGATCATAGCAGTCACTGCCTATAAAGTCACACATAAGCGCCAGGGAGCTTGCGAACAGGGGCTGCTAACAGGGAGTTTTGCAAGGG